>CACRXK020007157.1:0-23470 GCA_902702795.2 Paramuricea clavata
ACAAAAGTCCTCCTGTTCTGCGCTTCTGAGTTGGAGCCTGGGGACGAGGCTGCAGCTTTACACTATCAGTACTTCGTCGAGTTTCGCTTGTTTAATAATTCTTGATCGTTCAATCTACCAGTTTTCAAGTACATGAACACAACCCATTGTTTTGGCCCTGTATTATTTTAGCTGTTCAACCATGTTTGTTTATTGTAAGTGCTTGAGTCAAAAGATTAACTGTCTTAGTATGCTCTAAAGGAAAGGAAAAGGAAATTAAAAGGGAAAGGAAACTCATTCCCATCCGGTCGAAAAGTGGCAATTTCGAGTGGTGTTGTTTTAAACGCATATATCTTTCAAAGTATACATCGTACGAGAATAGAAATTGCATCGTTCGAAAGAGGAGGACTTCTGCTTTCTAACGATACCAATTTCAATTTCATCCGGGGCTTGGTTAACGATTTACTCGCATAAATTTGCATAAATTATGATATAAAAAAATGTTGCAATTATGCATAAATGTATTTAGCGGCTCAAATTTCAAATATGTCAAAAAATTTTATGAATATGACTGAAAGACACGGTTATGATCTACAAGTACCCGAAGTTTCAAGCATGTAGCATAAATAGAAATATTTTTATTGGATTTTTTTATAAACTAGGTAGTGGAGTAAAATTTACATTTTGTGCTCACATGAAACAAATACCTTTATCAAAGGTCCTTTTTTATTGCTGCAACATGTTGTCAATACAAATTTCCAATATTTCTTACTCTCCAAAGATAGTATGGCACCAAAATAAGTCTGTGATACCCACAAAAGAACACTCAAATCATGATTAGCAAAATGTCTTTATTTCTACAATTACTACATACATTCTTAGATAATCATTACACCATTGACTTTAGTTATTAGTGGCATATCCAGCCTCAAAATTTGGTCATGCTATTCAAATTTGAAATAATCACTACTCAATTGTTTAGAAATTGATTGTTTCACAATCTAGAACATGAAAATATTTGCAAATAGCATGACCAAGTGTTGTTAGGCTGGCATCATCATAATTAGTAGTTATAAAAAAGGAGGTCGGCTATATTGCGAGTTGCGAGTCTGCGAGTCTGCGAGTTGCGAGTCTGCGAGTCTGCGAGTTGCGAGTCTGCGAGTTGCGAGTCTGCGAGTTTACGGTGTGGATTTATTGCCTCGAAAACGCTCACTTAAGTGTAATTTTGTGTGCTTTGACGAATTGATCTTATATTTTATACTTTGACAGACAGACTCGTTTCGCTTTTTCGAATTTCTCAAATTTTGGCGGGAAAATGACGTCATCGTTTTGGCGCCAATATTTTGTTTAAGTGTTAAGACTTCCTTTGTTAATTTTTCTAAAATAAGAGGCTATATTATCTTCTAAACCGAAACAATAATTGAATTATCTTAATTCAATCAAGAGTTATAAAGGATGGAATTTTCAGATTTGGGCTATTTTGGGCTATTTTTAGTAACAAAATGGCCGAAATCTGAACGTTCCATCCGTTATAACTCTTCATCGAATAAAGATAATTCGATTATATTTTCGGTTTTGAAGTTTACACAACATATAACTTTTGAAAAATTAACTAAGGAAGTCTTAACACTTAAACAAAATATTGGCGCCAAAAGGAAGACGTCATTTTCCCGCCAAAATTTAAAAATTCGAAAAAGTGAAACGAGAGCATTTCTTAGAATGAAAAGATCTGTCAAAGTAAAAACTTATACTTTGACAGATCTTTTCATTCTAAGAAATGCTCTCGTTTCACTTTTTCGAATTTTTAAATTTTGGCGGGAAAATGACGTCGTCCTTTTGGCGCCAATATTTTGTTTAAGTGTTAAGACTTCCTTAGTTAATTTTTCAAAAGTTATATGTTGTGTAAACTTCAAAACCGAAAATATAATCGAATTATCTTTATTCGATCAAGAGTTATAACGGATGGAACGTTCAGATTTCGGCCATTTTGTTCCTTAAAATAGCCCAAAATAGCCCAAATCTGAAAATTCCATCCTCTATAACTCTTGATTGAATTAAGATAATTCAATTATTGTTTCGGTTTAGAAGATAATATAGCCTCTTATTTTAGAAAAATTAACAAAGGAAGTCTTAACACTTAAACAAAATATTGGCGCCAAAACGATGACGTCATTTTCCCGCCAAAATTTGAGAAATTCGAAAAAGCGAAACGAGTCTGTCTGTCAAAGTATAAAATATAAGATCAATTCGTCAAAGCACACAAAATTACACTTAAGTGAGCGTTTTCGAGGCAATAAATCCACACCGTAAACTCGCAGACTCGCAACTCGCAGACTCGCAACTCGCAGACTCGCAACTCGCAGACTCGCAACTCGCAGACTCGCAACTCGCAGACTCGCAACTCGCAACTCGCAGACTCGCAACTCGCATATTAGACAAACTCATAAAAAAGTAATGTTTTCCAAGGCAGTAATGTTTGCTAAAGCAGTAATGTTTGCCAAAGCACATAATTGGATTATGTGGTGAAAATATTTCCTTTATATTGTACTACAAAAGACCTAAGACTGTACCCAAACTGATATCAGATCACCACGTCATACCCAAATCCGTTGCGATGAATATCTGGACTTCTTCCTGTATAAATTTCAAAGTCGCAATATAACCATTAGGATTGTCTGCAGCAACCCACAGATTTATCCCCCACATAGTAGGTCATCTAGCTTTCATGAACTGCCTAATCCCCAACCTATTTCTTGATTTGACAGACGTGTGTTTGTCTGCAACAACAATATTCTGTGACGGTTGGTACAGTTGTTGATGCAGTTTATTGCTGTAGTCTTTAGTACAGGATCTACCATATTCACAAACGCTATAAGCGCTTTGTACCTAACCCGAGAAATTATTTCTATTGCCCACAGACTATGATATAAGGTTTTTACACTCCAATAATTTTCAATCTCACTGTCGACCTTTAGCAATCCTGCATATACTAAAAGGCAATCAACCTCTCAAGGTTGGTGGACTGAAAGACCCTTTTTTATTAGTATATGGGGATAACTTTTGAGTTATTTGTATGTGGGCATATGTATTGGTATGGCCAGGAAACTACCTCCTGTTCAAAGCATTCCCTTAGTATTAAAAAGAGTCGAATGATCTCAAGCTCACAGTTCATTGAGCCAAATGAACTCAAGCTCACAGTTGATCGAAATGGATCCTGGACATGTCAGGGAGGAGCAAAATCTGGGAGAATATTCCTAGCGTCAGGATCATCATATCCGCCACGTACTATGGGGCCTAGTGGGGATGCTAGACAGGGAGCATTCGAAACCTTAGGTCCTAATGGCTGGGCTTCCCTCTACCTCTACTCATCCCCCTACCTTCCCTCTGGGTTGGGGAGTGGGGTTCTCATGACTCATCAGCACTCTACTTCCCTGAGGCTATGAAACAGGAACAGCAGATAGGAACAGGATCAATATATTCATCAGTGCAAATAACAACGTTTTGTATAGACATGGTGGCACTTAAAATTATAATAAGAGCCAAACTAGTAAGATATAAGTATGAATACTTGGCTATTATGTATGTAACAAACAACCAAACATGTGCTCAAGGCTCATTTTACTTCGCCTAGGAATCAGAGATTTTTATGCCTAAAACACCATAAATTTTCGTCAACAATATAAATAAATACCATTTATATTTGTCAATTTCAGTATGAAACGATTATTTCAACACGGAAAAGCGATATGAGGACATACTTGGTCGTACTAGTGAAGCTATACTATAAATACAAATAAATTTACAACGCCATGGCAACGGCAAAACATTGAAATAGAAATTATCTAGAAATGATACAAATACTTGCCTTGAAACTCCAGACACGACTCCCAATGCCAGGTTGAGATACTTGTCTTCATACGAAGACATTCCATCATTACTAGCACTATCAGTTTGCAATATAAAGCCAAAAACGTCTTCAGAATGCGATTCAAACAAAACTACAACACAATACATTTCAACGGAACGGGCTATTCAGATCTTCCACAATGGATTTGCCAAATTTCCTGTTAAGATGCTGAAAAATCCTTTTTTCTGAAACAATTTCCCTGCCAAAATCACCTAATTTCCTTGCAAATTCCTTGCAAATATCCTAAAAAATAACTGATTTTCTGTACTCTATTGCACGAGTAAAGACCACATGGCTTTAGTAGTGCCCATTTTGCCCATTTTCGCACTTGTTGCGCGTTCAGAGGAGTTTTCCGAGTTTCCGTACTCCTGTGCTTACGATGACAAACTTTCTAAATTATTATCACCGAATGACCGATATATCTGATAATATATTTAAATTATCAAATTAAATAAAATATGAACTGTATATTTACAAAACTACTTTTCAGTAGTAAAACATCGCTAAAACATCCTTTCAAATATCGCTTAGCTGAAGGAACTTAACACCGTTACATAGTTCACTGGTAACCCGCATAAGTTATGTTCTTTAGTCAAGTTAGTCATTCTGAACTCTGAATTCAAACGTTCTCTTCACTGAATAATTCGTCAAGAAATTTCTTTCTTAACTCTTTGGCTTTTTCATCAGTGGCACTTGCTTTCATTTTATCTGCAAGATCCAAAGCTCTTTCTTGGTTTCAAACGCGCAGACGTTAACTTGTCATTCTTCATTGCCATTCTACATTGAAGTAACGCCACTAATGATGACGACTTTAGAGATGTGCGGTGCTCGGTTTTGATTCGCTTCAGTATGCTAAAAACTCTCTCGACAGGTGCGTTGGAGAATGGAAACGAGGCAAGAATTTCAACAAATTTGGTGAGATTTGGATACTTGGGCTCTCTTGTAGGGGTTTTGGCATCTTTAACAATCTTCCAATATTCATCCCAATAAAGATCAGGTTTTAGATCATCTTCAAAAACATGTTCTCCATTCCAGATCAAGTTTCGCAGTATCCAGGATCTCATTTAGATAAGGTAACTTCTGGATGATTTGAACCAAAGACGGTGGGACACGAGCAGCCGCATTCCCTGGTGCAATACATGAAACAATGTCATGTATTTCTACTTCTAAATCAAATTTTTGCTTGATTTGGAGGATGCTTTCGATAAGAAAATTCTTGCAGTCGCTTCGAAATTTCTGTACGTCCTCCTGTTTTGCACCTGCTTTTATCTCATGCATAGTAGCAGTGGCTGCAACACCAACATAAACTTGATGCAGTGGTATGTGATGTCCGGCTCTGGTTGGATCGATTTCTTTTGGCTTGGCTTGCTTGACATACGCAATGGACATAAAATCGCTTGCAATTGATTTTATTAGCCCTTCAACTTCTTCTCTGAGGTTGTGTAAAAGGGGCCTTTCGCTTTGAAAGAGACGATTGAAAGCATTAAACGTTGAATCTGGTGGCTAAGGAATTCAGGGTAGGCGAGGGTGAACTTATTTTGAAGCGACTTGAGAATACGATCGTTCGAGTGTGTTGGGTCTTCATTTGCAACAAGAACAAAGTAATGCTCCAAGGCCAGGTACTGCTCTAAAATGCGGTTCACCCACGCTTCTAATGAAAGCCAGCGAGTTTGCCCGGGCGAGAGCAGTTTACGGGGCTCTGCGTCATAGAATTTCTGGAACTGCTGGTAGACTTCTTGTCTCTTGGATGAGCGATGAAAGTGGTTATATATGTCGCGAACCAAATCTTCTAATCCTTTTGGCAATTTCAGAGCGGCATAAGACGATACCAAATGAATTAAGTGGCATGAACATTTAACAGAATAAACGTTTGGGTACTCTGACATTAAGAGCTGAGAGACGGAGTTGAATTCTCCAAACATAACATTGGTCGTATCGGATGAGTAGCCAATCATTTTTTCCATAGGAATGTGCAGTTCGGCAAACACGTGCTTTACAGCCGAATAAATTCCTTCGGCCGTTCCATCTACAATTTCTGGCATGTCAAGCAAAAACGACTTGTACTCAAAACTTTGCATGTCAAAGTAAGTGGTTAATACAGCAAGTTGTTTTGCGGTGCTCAAGTCCGTTGTTTCGTCGATTATCAAGCTGTAACTATGGGATCGCAACGCTGAAATTGCTTCATGTAAATAGTCGAAACCGAGAACTTGTCGGACAACGTTGGTCGCTTTTTGTTTACCAAGCATTACATTTCTTAAAGTCTGGTTAAGCGGAAAGAGCGATCGAATAAATTTCACTACATCATCTGCGAGAGAAAGTGGCAGGTTGTGCTCTGCAATGAATGCACACAGTTTAATTTCCATCGAACTCGTTTCATCTCGGTTTGTGGCCCTGTTAAACAGACTGGTAATAGTCGAACAGCTAGCAGTACTTGTTGCATATTTGGTCTGGTGAGACTTACTGACTAATTATAAGTGACGTTTTAAACCTGTTTTCGTGCAAGTCACGAATCTATTGCATGTCTTGCAAAATGGTTGATTGGTTGTGGCTTTCTGTCAGTTCCAAGTCGCTTGGTAAGCCAGCCGCTAAATTGTTGTTCTGTCAACCAGCTATCCACAAAAGATTGAGTTTGTTTTGGTCGCTTTCGTTTTTTAGGAGATGGACAAGACGTCGACGTGACCGTACTGGTAGTAGCACTTTCTTGATTTTCACTGGTTTCACTTTCAGATTCGCTTTCTGACGAGGAAATCATCCACGTTCATGCCAACAAGTTTTATATTTGCATCACAATTCACAAATAATAATTATTGCAAATATATTTCAACTTTCAATTCAATTTTATTTCTGATATAAGCAATTTTCAAGATTTCCTCGCAATTTCCTTGTCCAGGCTCAAATTTCCTTGCCATTTCCTGGTAAATTTGATTTCCTTGCCCTTTTCCTTGCACAGGTTTTGTACAGGCCAAAATTTCCTTTTGCAGGGAAATTTCCCTGCAAGTGGAAGCCCTGGGGGGAGGAGCCAAAGCCAACATCAGGTCATCAGGGGAGGGTGGGTAAGGAGGTTAGCAAAATACGGTGAATACCAATATTATTCTCGCTGTTTGAATTGCTCACTATACAGTAAACAGGGAACAGAAATTTCGAAGAGTAATCGCGCGGGGCCCCCAAAAGTGGGGCCAGTGGCGTACGCCATATGGTTAATCCGGTACTGCCAAGGACCGCATTAATTTTGACCAGTCCTCTGGATCCAGTCCAAGGATCAAAATGAATCATTGATCCAATGACGTAACGCCAGTTTGGTGGATGGAAGGTTCGCGTATGTGAGCAATTTACTCATGAATTATTAATTACTTTTCCTATCTTCAACCTCGCAAGCCAGGGTAGTTTACTTCCGCACCAAGCGCAGGTAAAAGACCCTGGCTTGTATGGTCGTCCATTTGTTTCAAAATTCGCTAAATTCAATTCGCACTCGCTAAATTCAATTCGCACTCGCTAAATTCAATTCGCGCGAATGTAAATTTAGCGAGTGCGAATGTAAATTTAGCGAGTGCGAATGTAAATTTAGCGAGTGCGAATTGAATTTAGCGAGTGCGAATTGAATTTAGCGAGTGCGAATTGAATTTAGCGAGTGCGAATTGAATTTAGCGAATTTTGAAACAAATGGACGACCATAGGCTTGCGAGGTTGTCTTTTCACTGTGTTTGAAAATTTTGTGATTTCAGATCGATGGGAATTGGACGGGATGATATATTCAGGGAGGGGGCGGGTTAAATCAAAGGCCGTTGAGGTCGACTCACGGATGAGATCAAATGAAAGTGACAGAAAGAATTAGAGCAGTTTGCAGTTGCTTTTGCAAACGAGCACCGTGCGATTTTTGCCATTTGTATTGTTTGTATTGCCAAATTAATGCCAAATCAAAAGAACGAACGCGTGCTGCAGCCCGATTTCCGGTTATGAAAGATTCGCAGTAGTGATGGGCGATACTATCGAAAAAGTATCGAAATCATCGATACTTACAAAAGTATCGATACTTTCGATACTCGCAAAAAGTATCGGTAATTCGATACCACTTGAGCCTGCGTTGTTTTTGGTCAGTATTCCTGACCAATCACTTAATGCTTCATGAAGGCAACAGACTGAAGGCCCCTGAAGGCAAAAAATGTTGACATGATGCTGTTCTTAAACAAAAACATGTAGCTAATTAGCAATATATTTGAGGAAAACATTGTTGTTTTGATTTAAAATCATAATTGCAAATGTTATGTTCGATTAATTGGCAGGTACTCCAGTTAGAGTATTCTTTGACTTGTTTTAAACATTAATGTTCGTGTTTTAAAAGTTATTTTAATAAATGGAAAAAATTGAGTATCGGTATCGATTTTGGTATCGGTATCGACCAAAATTCATGGTATCGGACTGGTATCGTATCGAAACCAAAAAAGCTGGTATCGCCCATCACTAATTCGCAGGCTGAACAGTGTTCGCAAAGCAGGCTGGTCATTTCTCATTGTTTAACAATCTCGTTTCCAAAGTATGCCTGTTCGCGGGTTAGGTAGTGGCATGCCACATTAATTGTTTAACAAACATTAATTGTTTAACAGATGCTGTTGATTTCCAAGAATTGAAAAGCCTGAATATGACATCATTCCTCGACAAAATCCTGATATTTACCCATACATCTTACCGGAGGTTAGAGCTCGACAATTGTACTCTGTAGCTCAGTTGGTTAGCTGCACCGGCATCGCAAGGCCGTAGGTTCGACTCCTGCCAGAGGGTCTATAGTTGTATTTTTTCGCAATGCTCCTGGTTAGGTCTAAACAATTGTATAAAATTCACACTCGAAATTTCCATCCACACAATCCTTCATCAGAACTAGGACAAAATTCGAAATATATAGTTACGTACTGTAAAGTATAACTAAATTAGGGAGTGGTCATTATTTATGGGGAGGGGGCGGGCGGTTGGGAAATGGGAGGGGGGGGGCAAACGAAGTTTTACCCTTATAAATAGGGAGGGTCAAAAAAGTTTTAACACAGAGAAGGGGTCATAAACGTTTTTGAACTTAAATACCATGTCTAGAGTTCTGATTTCTATAATCACAAATAGCAAAAAAGAAGACTCTGAAAATGCTTTTTCCAACAATCTAGAGACTCAAAATTTTCAAAATTTCCCTGCTCGGCACCAACCATGGTAGCGCCTCGCGATCGTGGGAGTCGGGCCCACTAAGTTTAACAAGCTTTCTACCCCCTGAGTGACCCAGTTGTGGTATTTAAATAAACATACCATGCAAGTACACTTAACTGATCAGATTCGGTCTATCAATGCACAATGTAACGCTGTATATCCAAAAATCTGTTTCAGAAAATGCTCACATTTCAAGTTCTAGGGGTGGAAAATACAAAACATTTTCTGGGGAATAATACCCCCAGACCCCCCTACTAGTACATACCATACCACACCAAACTTTTTGTCGCCAACAACCATCTGTCATTTCTACACGGTTCTTAAAAAACCCTGTGTTCGAATCATTTCGCTGTATGAAGACGGGTGATGGTTTAGGGTTATCGTAGGACAAATGTTACATTGCAAAGTAGTAACACATAATATATATTTTTTAATCATATATAGTTGAATCATATTCACCAGGGTAAAACATCATGAGCTAGATTAAACAGATTGTCCTAATATCTAACTTTACCTGCAACGCACACCTGTTTCATTGCTGTTAATGTTTCAATCACACTGGGGGGGGGTCAGAAAATTTCTTCTTTTATGAGGGGGGAGACACAAAAAGTTTGCCTTCAGTCTGGAGAGGGGGGGGTCCTAAAAAGTTTTCAATCCTTATTTTCCCCATTTCCCAACCCCCCTCTCCCCATAAATAATGACCACCCCTTAATAAAACATATCCTCGAAACCGGATCATTGTCAAACGAAAGCCCAAAGGAGAATCTCGATCTCATGAGGTTTTCCATTTCTTTACGGCGTCACGGAGCTGTCCACTATTATTCTAGTGGCGGTATGAAGTTGATCATGCAATGAAGAAAGATATGGGACATGTCTATTCACTCCACAGAAGAACAAAAACAGAATGTGTCTCTTTGTGCCGCTACGCATAGACCAACGTCCAACGACTAAATGAGGAGAGAAATGGTCGATTTAGGCCAACATGTTGTAGACATTCATGAACAAGCTACAAAAGACAAAGAGGGAAAATAATATAAATATAAAAAACCTAGTGACTGATCATGAGATGATTTTGTTAAGAGTTGCCCTTTGGTAGCATATTCTTTGCCAACTCACTTCAAGAATAAGCATTGCGGAATTTTTCAAATATGAGGAAAAAGAGTTGTGTAAGGATGTCACCGTTTAATTCTTCTATATTTATTGAATACATGAAGAATACTTTTGCAACAAGTTTTGCTGGACCAAAGCAGAATGGTTTCAATTTTTTGCTAAATTCACCGCCGATTTTAATATGTTCCTGACGCAAGGAGTAAAAAAAGACAAGAAATTGCGACGAATCTTCTAATGAATGAGAGTGAAAGTATAACAACGAAAATATAGAGTTCAAAAAGAAAGGATAAGCATAGAGGAACCATTTCCCGGTATATGCTGATGCTGCAGGAAAGAACAGCATGATAGAAATTTCAGCCGTTGGTCTATGAGCAGAACGTTGGTCTACGAGTGCGCTATGAGCAGGACTTTGTAGTAGAAATGCCATTTTATTTTTACGGAGTGGATAACACATATATCCCTGCATGAATCAATTTGATACGGCCTATGATCCGCCCATGCCACTCAGTGGGCAGCGCCGTAGCGCGTGGGGAAATTGAAAGCCACAGAGATTTACGCTGACAATTTTGACAATGGTTAATTAAGTTTTGGGTGTAGATACACACTTTTAGTAAGTCATATAAAGATCCGCCATATAACTTCATACTCAGGCTCAATTTTAAATTCTTCTAAGGGGCGGACCATTTGATTTTTGAGGGGGGGAAGATTCAGACTGTGCAAGAAATTTTTTCCGCCCAAGGGAATAAGACAGATATTTTTTTCCTGTAAAAGTGTATGGCAAGATATTTTTTCCCAATATATTTCGCGGCAGGATATTTTTTCCCCTCATAATATAACTGCTTACAGTAACTTAAGGCTTTCATATAGCTATCGTTAGAGACGTAGCCGGGGTTTTGAGTCAGAAGAGGCCGAGCCTGAATCCCAAGAGGGGCCAAGGAATTTTCACTGTGCTTTATTTTATATGGTTATGTCTTAATGTTCCCCACACTAAAGCGTGCAAGTTTACTTACAAAAAATGTATAACTGCACCAAAACCTAAAGCATGCAGAGATATAGAGTAGAGTACTCGAAAATGGGGGAGGTACAGTATATGAATGACCTGTAACCTTGGGGGGTTCGGGGGCATGCTCTCCCGAGAAAATTTTAAAATTTGAACCTCGGAAATGCTATTTCCTGCGTTTTCAGCCATGGATTCGTCCAACAACTTTGCTGTACTAAGCCTAAGGAACACTTACTGTCCTTTATTTTAAACAAGGGAAAATCACAAAATGAGCTTTGATTAATATGTAATAAAACAAGATTTCAATTATAATGCGATTTTTAACTGCCCTCCGAAACAACAATGTTGCACCAAATATAGTTCTGTAGCTTTTCAATCGTTCATACAAATAGCTTGTTGGGGGATCGGGTTGCATCCTCTTCGGAAATTTTTTAAAATCTAGACTCTCTAAACTGGCATTTTCGCATTAAAATCATCGTATATACAGTACGTTCAACTTGCATCCTGTAGATGGGCCTTTGAAACTTTAATAGTTTGGAGCTATGTTATCAAAAAACGCACACAAACTCAACCATCCAAAAATACTTTTTCCACCATGCATATTAGATATGTATAAATAACTTATAAACTTGTACATATCTTAAGCCCAGATTTTCTCAGGGGGGCAACAATTTTGTCAAGGAACGCCACTAGCTATCGTATGTTATAGGCTCCAAAGGCGGTAGAATCCCTGTGATGTTGTCCACTGTTCACCCCGTGTTCTTTTAAGCAAATGTGCCTGCTCAAAAATGCAAAATCTTGCAAGCCTGTAGACACAATACTGAAGTGAAGAACGTCAGTAGATTTACATGTAGGATTTCATTTATTCATGAATTATTATTGTGATATTTTAGAACACATTCTAAAATATTGATTTATTCATGAATTATTATTGTGATATTCTAATACATTTTTCCTCATTTTTCCTTTCAATTATTCCGTGATGAAAATTAATTAAAATTGTACTAATTAACGAATTTATTAAATGATGTCACAGACAACGTACGTATTAATTAGTTACCCACAATCCTTTGTTCTGGTGCAAACTATAAAAACATTGTGATGTCACAATGCAGTTAGTCATAATTGATCGACTGAGGCTGCGCACTTAATTAAACGTTAAGCCCCTCGCAGAAATCTTCCAGACATTTTTGTGTGATGAAACGCGGAAAGTGGCTCAATGAAACAACACTGGGTCATTTCATTGAAAAAAAGAAAGCTCAAGATGAAAAACTCCAAGCTTTGTTGCAAGGTAAAACAAAGGTAAAAATTTCAATAATATATCTGAAATTGTGTAGTGATGAACAACTTTTAACAATTTTAATGCTTTCTCTGATCTGCATTTCCGCGCGCATTTTCCCATCATTATGAAACTATTAAACTTGGCAATGGCTTCGCGTGCGCAAACTTTCAGTTTTCGTTACTACCATGCAATGACGCTTGTGATTACTCATAATACTCAAGATACAGGGAAAAGAATATTATCACGAAAAACACACAACTGGTGTTTTAGTTGAGAAAGACGCAAAAACCACAGATGAAGGAACGAACGTCTGTAAAATTACCTCCAAATTGGACATATCTAATCTACCTGTGACAATAAGGAAAACTCTGATGACAATAAATTGTAAACGATTGGTGTTGATCATACAGATGAATTATAACAGAAAAACCGAGCGCAATCATCCCTAAAACTATTAATAGGCCTGGTAGTAAATTATTACCACAGAGTTGAACACAACCGTTGGCCTAAATTCGACAACCAACATCAATGGCACAACGAACGTGAACGATGTACGACAGATGTTCTTAAACATGCTTTAATTTAAGGAATGGCCATGGTTCATCAGATGGTCTGGAACGATAGCTGTCCGCTACAATCAAATGCATGGACAGACTTGTTCTGAAAGACAAGACACTGACGGTGTCCACTCATGCAGAGCTGAGGCCATTTCAGGTGTCGGGCGCCGGGCCTCAACCAGAGTGTGAGCAGCCTCGTTCTGGGTGTGTGGACACCGAAACTGCGATGTTTTCAGAACAAGTTGTCACAGACCTAGCTGGAGACGACAGGGCGAGAAAGCCGGCTGGAGTGTTGAAATATTGGGTCGTAAATTGTTTGGTCGGGCTTTGCATTTGTTTATTTAAGAACCAGAATGGTGAGAGAAAACATAACTGATATTAAAGCTAAAGTGTCGATGAAATTTCATGGACAATTTATTTCCTTGTTCTGCTTTTGTTTTAAAAGTCAAGAATCAGCAGCTAAGTTTCAACGCCAGTATTAGCAGCAGAGAATATCATATATAGGCCTTATAAATTTGGTAATCAGGTTGTCTGACTGATTATCATATAATCAGTGACAGTGATTGACAGTGAGTGAATGTTTTTCTCAAATTTAAAAAGCTGCGCATGCGGATTGAGAGGGATTCAACTATTTTAATTTTAATTTTAATTTTACAAGATTCGCCAAACATAACAGACATAAATAAGACTAATACTTTACAAAATTTACATACAATTCGGGCAGGGACTAGCCACAGAGATAATCTCCAATTATGGGGCCCCTCACAATAAGTTACAATATATAACATTAAAACGAATTATGCTAAAATGTCAACAACATGTCCTCACTAATAAACTATCAAGAGACCGAGTTGAGTGGCATTTGACGCACACAGACTTAAATGTTCTAGGATTGTCCGGGTTGTATATTTGTTCTAAAAGGTTTAAGTAGTAATTGAATAAAGAGATTTTAAAGTAAGCTAATGATCTTGAAGTGTCACGAATATTGCTAGGGAGAATGTTCCATACGCTAGGCGCTCTCACATAGAAATTGTTCTTGTAGCTAACTGTCCTGCATCGAGATACATTAAGAAGAACACCATTGACAGGGTCAGCGTTTCTAGTCGTCCGGGTGGTTGTTCGTATTGACACATTGACATCGTTGCTTAGAATACTCTTGTAAAGAAAAACTAAGTCTAGAAATTCGTGCCAGTAGCAGACCGGGAGAATACCGATAACCAGTAGTCGTTCCCTGTATGTTGTGGCTGTTCTGTAAGGAAGGGAAAGGATGAATTTGGTCGCGCGACGTTGAACCCGTTCTATTGACAGTATGTCGCTGACAGTTTGAGGTGCCCACACCTGGCTGGCATATCCTAACTTGCTGCGCACTAAGGACAGGTACAACACCTTTCGCACGTGGATGTTATGCGTGTCGGATGCTGTTCGACGAATGAAGCCTAGCATTGAGCTCGCTTTTGATGTTATTTCTTCAACCTGTTTCGTCCACTTGAGATCTTTTGTGACAACAATCCCAAGGTCTTTTTGGTGACATAGTTGCCTCAGAGAACTATCCAGTAGTTTATAATTTGTTGTGACTGGTTGGCGACTTCTTGTGAAGCTCATTACTCTGCATTTAGACTTATTTAAGTCCATCTTCCAGATAGTACACCAGTTCACGAGATTATTGAGATCATTCTGCAGACTTTCGCAATTGGGTAAATCTTTCACCGGACGGTAGCACTTGGTATCATCGGCAAACATTGCCACAGTTGATTCGCCCGAGATGGAATGTGGAAGATCGTTCACATATACTAGGAAAAGGAGGGGCCCCAAGATTGATCCCTGAGGAACTCCAGACAGTACAGGGAGTGTACCCGAGGTCTCACCCAGAACAGTGACTCTTTGGTAGCAGCCGGAGAGATAATTTTCAAACCAACTTAGTAGGTCACCTCTTACTCCAAACTTGTGAAGTTTAGTCAACAAAAGCTTATGACTAACCTTGTCAAACGCTTTTGCAAAGTCCAAATACACAGCGTCGACTTGGTTTCGACTCTCCAACGCTTGGTGAATATCCTGGAGAACGTGCAGAAGCTGTGAGGTGGTTGATTTGCCTCTGAGGAAACCGAATTGTAGATGGTGGAGTTGAGTGAAAATGTGTGATACGAGTTGGTTGTAGACACAACGTTCGAAGACTTTGGAGACCAGGGACAACAGAGATATTGGTCGATAGTTTGATACATCTTCAGCTGGACCTTTCTTTGGGATTGGAACAATATTGGAGAGTTTCCACTCATTTGGAAGTTTACCCAGAGATAAACTCTTGTTGAAGAGATCACATAGCGATAAATAAATACTGGACGCACAGTTTTTGAGGAGTTTCGCTGGTATTTTGTCAGGGTCAGCGATATGTACCTATTCATCGAAAAGGGTATTCGGGTGGAATCAGCACCATCACCAAAAGGTATGCCAGGGCAGATAATAAGTATATCGAACTTTCTAAGAACCTAACCTGGTTGGAAAGATTCAAAAAGTGGATGGGAAAAAAGTTTTCCGATCTATCATCCGTAATCATATCAATGCTTAGCATGATTATTTCGGCAATTACTGGCATTGAACCGGTAACCAATCGTGACGACAAGGGGCGGTCCACATACCTACCCTATATGGACCGCCCGAACAACCTGTACGGATGGGCAATGAGTCAACCTCTACCCATCAAGGATTCTAAGTGGATGGACGGCAGGCGACAGGGAACTGGAGAAGTGGACAGACTATAGCTGTATCCTCGAAGTGGATATGGAATATCCGGACGACTTACACAGCAAGCACAACGAATATCCCCTTGCACCCGAAAAAATAATAATTAACAAGGTGGAAAAACTCGTTCAGAACCTCAACGGCAAGGAAAAATACGTCCTTCACCATAAGAACTTGGAACAGTACCTGAACCTGGGGTTAAAGATCACTAGGATCCACCGCGGACTGAAATTCTACGAAAAGCCTTGGATAAAGGAATACATCCAACTCAACACGGACCTGCGTACAAAAGGCACTACGGACTTTGAGAAGGACTTCTTCAAGCTTATGAACAACTCGGTATTTGGAAAGACGATGGAAAATGTTAGGAATAGGGTCGACATAAGACTTGTTAATAACGAGAAGAAGTGGAACAAGTTGGCTCAAAACAACTACAAATCTGCGACCGTTTTTTCCGAAAACTTAGTGGCAGTCCATATAATGAAGACATCCGTAAAACTGAATAAACCTATATAATTGGGGATGAGCATCCTTGACATCAGTAAGACCCTCATGTATGACTTCCACTATAATTACATTAAACCAAAGTATGGGGATGATGCCAGGCTCCTATTCACGGACACGGACTCCCTATGCTACGAAATTAGGACCGAGGATTTTTTCAAGGACATATCCGAAGATGTTCACGAAAAGTTCGACACCAGCAATCTAGGTAAGGACCATCCATCCGGAATCCCAACGGGTGTGAACAAAAAAGTCATCGGGATGATGAAGCTGGAAACGGGTGCGAAACAAATTGAAGAGTTTGCGGGATTAAGGTCGAAGCTATATGCTTACAAAATAGCGGAAGGCGGCGGTGAGGGAAAGAAGTGTAAGGGAGTCAAGAAAGTAGTCATCAAAAAAGGAATAACATTCGAAAACTATAAGGAATGTCTCTTCAGTGGTGAGAAACAATGGAGGGGAATGAATGTCTTCAGAAGCAGGTTACACGAAATATATACGGAAAGGATCGTTAAGGTAGCCCTATCAGCAAATGATGACAAGAGGATAATTATGAATGATGGAATCCACACGCTAGCAATCGGGCACAAAAGCCTAAGACAGTAGAAATCAATTTTAATATTCGAAGGAACATTAAAATTCCGACGGGTCTACAGTAATTTTGTAATTACGAATCCAGACCCCAGTCCCAATATTCCAATCGTGATCTGTTGGTATTCTTCCATTTCGCTTGATGGTTTGTAGTAATCGTGAATCGTCGGTTCCCTATCCAGGGTCAGTTCCTCCTGCGCTTTCCGCAGGGAGTCAAGAGCACGGTTTGTCGTTTCCATATCCGATTTAGCGTCGACTAGTTCCTGCCTGAGTATTGCAATTCTGTTCTTTTTTTCCACTTGACTTTCATACCATTTTTCCTTAGCCTTGGCTAATTTTCCCAACGCTTTGTTGTGTCTTTTCATTTCGCCCTCGTATCCACTGTGGTTTAATTTGCTGAACAGGTATCCGGCTCCTGCAAATGCTACGGCGTTGAATAGTCCTCCGACTACAACACTTGTCATCTTCTTTTATTATAGTGGTTTATTTGAATGGATCATCCGGTACTAGTTTTTTGAACTGTAGGTAGTGAACTCCAACCGCACCGACTCCAATGGCTACGGCTAGTTTTAGAATTCCTTTCGGATTGCTAGGTACTCCGAGACTATCGCCCGCAAATTTTTTGCTTACCACTGACACAGCGACTGCTCCAAATGTAATAAATCCGGCGTCGAAGGCCTCGTTCATAAAGTCCTTTCTATCTCCCATGTTTTATTATATGTGTTCTTATTTATTTTTTTCTTTTCCTGTATTCATTATACAGGAAGTAAGTTAATGCTAAGGCTAAAATCCAAAGATTCTTCGCCAGGAACGCAATACCCTTTGCTCCCCATGACAGAACCTTAGAGGTTTAGTACGGATGCTAGTACGGGTCCAATCTTCCCTTCTAGGTTTGCCATTGCTTTTGCGAACTTACTCGTTGCTCTCGCTCCCTTTTTTGCTACGCTTCTAGCCCCCATAATAATAGTGGTGATGATACCCGCCACAGATATTGCTACGGCTGATATTCCGGCTATATTTTCCTTTGCCCATTTCTTAAATCTTTCGAATCTTGTAAGATCGTTTATTTCCACCTCCTCTTCCACGATGGACATGGCTTTCGGTCCTTTTGGTCGTTCGTTTGATCTTAACCTTATTTCATCCGCTTTAAATTCTGCCATGTTTGCCATTGCTTCATACAGAAGAGCCTTTTGTTCACGTCCTGCAGTTCGTTCGGTTTTGGCCAGTTCTTTCCAATGATTTTTTTCCACCTCAAGATGCTCAATTTTTTGCTTACGTTCAGGATACCTCTCAGTTCCCTTAGTTCGTTTTCCGTTATAACTGTACTATTACCGATGGCTTCACTTTTGAACGGACAGTTCGTCATCCATTCTTTCAACGATATTTTCCAGTACGTTATCCACAAGTTCCTGGGAAGCATCTAGATTCTGTCGTTTGAGTTGTTCCTCCACTAAGGCTGCGGGTGTTTTTGAATGTTCTATTCTGGCTCTCCTGATCAGTTCTTTGTATTCGTTTACGACGGATTAATCCTTTTTCTTATCCGCGGAGTATATCATTTTACCATTTTTCGAGATAATGATCTTGACATCTTTGAATGTGGCACCGCTAATTTTTGTTCCGGCCTTATTTACGGTCAGTTTCATTTTGTCAAAGATGATGGTAAAAGATGGACCGTCTCCCTTATTGATATTTACTCCTAGTTCCCTTCTGAGGAAATCCTTTTTATCCAACGTATAGGCTCGTTTCATTACCCCAGCATCCCGTCTGATGTTCGGTGTGGAACCGCTGGGTCTTGATCCACCGACGTCCGGATTGAATCCGACGGGAATTAGTATACTTTCGTCCAGTCTCCCGTTGTCGTCAATGAAACTTGTTTCTTCCTCCGCCGTTCCAGCTTTTTCGGCTTCGCGGTCGTCGACGCGGTTTGTTTCGTCTAGTTCAATGTCAGCCATTTATTTTATATCCTTAATATTTTCTCCGGGAATCCAGGAATTGTGCTTACTATCGTATCATAACCACTTGACCAGTACCATACCCCCTTCCTTCTTCTCAGAATTTTCTCCACCCTATACACACCGTCCTTTTTGTCCACAGCGGATAGTTCCTCTTCGTAGAACTTGCCCATGATCGGTTCTCCGTCGTGGCTTTCTATTTCGTACATGTTAGGATCTCCCCTGAATACTTTTACAACTTTGAATATCTCTTCCGTAAAGTTTGCTTCGTATCCTTTGGTAAAGATATTTTTATACTTCGTTATTCGGACCGTATCATCAACCCTAAACTTAGGTAATGGAAATTTCCCTAACCCGTGACCGTATAGCGTGATCCATACCTGGTCCTTGTTCGACTTGCTTACGTCGACAGGTCTCATTAATATATTGCTGTGTTTGGTATGATTGTAGTTATTTGTAAGCTCGTCTATGGCGTCGACCCAATTGTAAGTCCCTTTGCTGTAGAAATACTTCCACATCATTGTCTTAAAGGTTGTGTTAAATCTTTCAACGATGGCCGCCTTTCTGTCAGAGTTTGTGGAAAAATAGCGGACGTCGTGTTTTTGCAAGAGGTTCCTAACACCAACGTTGTAGAATTCCTTTCCCTCGTCGAACTGGGCAACTTCCGGATATTTTCCAAACCTTTTCCTGAATTCCTCCAGTAATAAGTTCACAGACTTCGTCATGTTTTTCGTATCCTTTCTGTAGACGGGAATAGCAAATCCATACCGGCTCAGGATCTCTACAGCTGTTAGTATCCAGTAATATCCTTTGTTCTGATTTTTGTATTTTCCCATATCCACTAAATTCATCTGCACCTGGTCCGCCAGGTCCTTGACAAATGTCCTCTGAAATTTGTGTTTCCTAACGATAGGCTTATATCTTGTGTAGGTGTCTTGGGTCTTTAACCAGTCCTTTACTATTTTCCTACTAACGTCCAGTCCCTCCTCCTTTGCCTTACGGTAGAGCTTCTCCGCGGATTGATAACCGGTACCCGGATTGTAGTAAATATCCCTTAACCCTTGTTCGCTAATAAACTGTTCGTCTTCCATTTTATTTATGTGATATAAAATTCGAGGAGTGCGGACATATCAACCTTATCGTCGATGCTCGTATTGATACTGGAGAATCTGTTGTGGGAACCGTTATTAACATAAACTCTACTTCCAATATCCTTGAAAAACGTTGTTGTTCCGTTCAGATGCTGGTCAGATGTTACGGGTAACGTGCACACTGTAAAACTTTCTTTACCGTTTACGTCAAAATTTAGGGATGTATTAACAACATCACAGTCGATGGTAATATATTTAAGACCGTGATTGATACCTATAGGATAGGGAGATCTTTCCCACACTCCGGGGGTTAGGATCTCCGTTTCTGGGAATCCTATTAGTGGAGCAAATTCGTTTAAATGTAGGTCTGTCCCGGTTGCCGGGTAGATCCTGCAGGTATTGTTGTGTGTGTTACGTTCTATTTTTATTCCGTCTATCTTCAGTTTTTTCTTTATTGCATCAAAGGTGCAGTAGCCATCTTCGAAGGTAATCTTCTTCTGTCCATAGGTAATATTATCGTTGACATTCAAACGTATGTTTTTATAAGCCCAGTAGATGGTTGCATTCTTTAGGATTAGTTCTGACTTTACGTTCGTCGTAATACACTTGTCCGGCAAAAACTCGGTAGTTCCGTTTTCGATAAACACCGTTAACTTCTTCATTTTTATTATATGTATTAAATAAAATGAGTACCAGTGAAGACATCTTTCGTAACTATTACGGACAGAACTACGGAAAAGTAAAGGCGGCAGCACCCATTGAAAAACGGAAGATGAAGGAGGATTTTAGGAAAAAATATCCGGATGCGGAAATGTCTAAATTTGACTTTCAGGTCACATTTGCAAAGGATGGAACTTTGGAATCCAAGAACATATTCTTTAGGATTACGGATACGGAAAGTTACGACATCACATTCAGGGGAAATAGAAAGTGGACGTGGTACCTTTACCAATGGGAGAGAATATGGGGTAATTACGGAACCGTTCAAACCTTTAAACATAACAGGGATCCACTTCCGTACAGAATAAATAGGTTCGAAATTTACGTTTGCGACTGTATTAACACTTCCCACAACAGCTTTCTATCCAACTTCGACGATCTCGACACGAAGTGGTCCGGTACCGCAAAGGATATCACCAGGGTAAAGTTCGATTATATAAACGATCCCTATTTTGCATCGATACTTGCTGCTTACATTATTACGTATAAATGTGGGATAAGTACTGAACACCTGTTGGAAAGCAAAGGACCCTCAAAGGTAATCACAAGTATTGCTAGGTATCACCTATACTACCACATGCGCAGGTTCCTAAGAAATCCAAGCAAAATGACAAAATACGTAACGAAGGATATGCTAAAATCCCTGCAGAGAAACATGCCCACACAGAAAACGTGGATTAACAAATTTCATCGGGGACAAATGGAAATAAGTCTCTGGCATAGCAGAATTTCACAATTCATAGCTAAGAAATCGGACGGGCTGACACCTCTAGGATTAAAGTTACTTCTACAATCCGTCAAAAGTTATGTCTATTGCGTATTAGGTGCGCAGGCACAAACACGTTGGTCCATCGTTGGTAAGGGGGCGAAGTCCTTGCAAACTCAGGACGTATTCCACAAACTTTTCAAAGACACCATTGCGCAAGACTACTCTGGGGCGGTAAATCGCCTTAAATCGCTTTAAATCGTCTAAAATCGCATTAAATCGCGGGTTAAAATTGTCGAATTTCTCTTAAATCGCCTAAAATCGCTTAAGGTTACAGGACACCCTTGTTGGCGTTTTGCGGAAAATCGCTACTGCGCGCTCAATATCAGTCCGATTTTTATCAAATTTTCACCAAATGTTTTCCAGTGCATGTTTTAAGTTATATTTATGAAAATATCATTTTTATACAGTAAAATAGTTGTTCGAAAAAATTGTGTTCGGAAATTTTTGTTTATTTCGTCATTCCGCTGATATGGCGATTTCTTTGACGACTGCAATATATTTCTGAATTGTTTGAGTGAATTGCTCTTTATTTTTAAAATATCCAAAATTAAATAAAAGCCGAACACATTTTTGAAATTGACGTATTTAGCTATGTCCTGTGAAAATTTGAGAAAAATTGGTTAAAACCCGCAGGAGCATAACTCGTTTGAAAATCAGTAATTACCGTAAAGGTTTTCGTGAGAAAATTGAATTTGAATATTACATTTTCAATGTTTTTCTTATTGCAGCGAAATGTATTTTACTAAATAACTCTGCGAGTTTTCAACATTTTTCGTTCAAACTTGTTCAGATTGTAGAACTAGTCTAATGCTTTCATTGAAAGCGATAAAAAAATTTTAGGCAAAATTAACACTCAAAGGTGTTCTGTAACCTTAAAATCGCCAACATGCATTCTGTTTGATACATTCAGTCGATGTACTCAAGTTTATCAATTGCTGCTATTTTAAAGGGCAAATCATGTAATCCAGGTGCTTTGCAATCAAAACATGAATTAGCAATCAAATAAGTGGATTAGGCTGGCAATATTTGGTCACTCAATAGACACCGGTCATTGACAAAAACAGAGCCTTTTTCTGCTCTATGCAGACTTTACAATAATTAGGTAATTCTGGGATCTAAAAGACCCATAGATCCCATACACTACCAGCAACAAAATTGAGCTAGTTACCAGTTAATTTCATTATTGGTGTAAATGGAGGCTGGGCTACAATTTATATGGACTATGGAGGCTGGGCTAATCTATAATCTACATGGCTTCTCAAAGCCTAATTGCTGTTAATTAGAACAGCAGTAGAAGACTAGGAAAGTCAATGAGTACGAGTGTTGATTTATATAATAAAGTCATCCTGTAATTTGTGCACTGTTGCATGTAAGATCGAGCACTGCGTTGTATACAATGGTTGTACTTCGACATGTACATGGTTATACTCTAGCTCCTAGTTATAATTATAGTGGCTATCAAACGAAAAATATACGTGACGTTATGAGCGATTTGCAACTCTCATCTATTTAAATTTCCCAGACCTGTATATACAAATAATACAATAAACAGTAAATTAAACAATGATTACATCGTACATACTATACAATAGACCTTTTGTTGTTGTTTGTTTGCAGAACCTAAAACCACGGTGTAGTGCGCCATTTGTTTAATACTGTATTATTTTGTTTTTAATATCATTTTAGTCAATTTACTCGATTCTGATTGGTTAAAAACCGTGCCGATTAAACATTAATCGGCACAGTGTGCCGATTAAAGATTAATCGGCACGGATACGAGCCCGCGTGGATCATGCGTGGAGTAAACACAAAATGTCAACTTGAAAACAAACAACTTTAGTTGAAAATGTACATTTTCTGAGCTCTTAGTTTACAATGAACTCTTATTTATGCTTTCATAACGAAGAAAAAAGAAGAAATAAAGATTATTTACAGTTTTTACAGGGGCCTTACAGGTATGAATTGAAAATTAATGTCAGAAAGTGCTCTCAAAAATTGACCACATGCAGCGAGCAATGCTCGCTTGAATACAAATACAATGTTTCTTATCATTGATTGCTCGTGTAAAATTGACTGTAAAATGATATTAAT
>CACRXK020007158.1:0-23466 GCA_902702795.2 Paramuricea clavata
GGTCAGTGACGGGGTCAGCATAATCAGCAATACGATACCTAACTTCCCGTTAACCCTTGCATACATAAATTAAAAGCTGGAATTGCTCTACCATAACCTGTGATCAGGCCTATAAATAAATAAATAGGCCTGATACAAACCTTAACAAAGTCCATGCCTTACAACCGTATCTTGATTGTAAATCTGATTGGTCTGTGAGAGAAAAGATTTTTTAATCTCTCATTTGATTGGTTGGTGCTAATTAGATTATACTATGGCCAGTTGTTGATATATTTTTGTGATCACAACTAAAATTAGATAGTTGTTGTCATTGTGTGAAATTTAAATTTCTCCTGAGACGTTTTCATTGGATACTAAATATAAACTTTGCTGTTGGTGGAAAGCGATTGGATTAAGGTTTGTGTCAGGCTATATTTGCAAAATAGAAACTGATCTCAGGTTAGCTCTAGTCTACCACAGGGCTCTACCCCAATGGATAGATCAGTGTTACTTTTTGCCACAGTAGGCAGATCAGTGATACTTTTTGCTTCAACAGGCTCTACCACAATGAGTAGTTCAATGTTATTTTGTGCCTTAATGGTCGCTACAACAATGGGTAGTTGAATGTTATTTTGTGCCTCAATGGGCTCCGCCACAACGGGCACACTGTTATTATTATTTCCAACCACAATGGGTACACTGTTATTGTTCTGTTTTACCACCATGAGTAGTTCAATTATGTTATTTTGTGCATCAAAGGGATCCACAGGTGTTATAGTTGTATTCGCATAGAGGTCTACAGCTGGTGAGCTGTCACGTGTGCCGATCACAGAATCTCGTATATAAGAAAACATGTTCGTATATAAATTTGAAACACTGACAACGTTGGGTAAAGTTACCTACAGATAAAAATTCTACACAATGTACGTTCTAAGAGAACAAAGCCATATATTACCCACAGCCTGCAGTACAATCTGTCTCCTTGTATTATAATAAGATATTATTCAAAATCGTTTTGACCAATCGATCAGTTCCATCTGTGGGATATTTTGGTAAAAGCACATTGTTTGCCTCTAGATTGAACACTAAACTAAAAGGGTCATCGCTTTGATGTATTTTAGAAGAAAGAAATAGAGCCATGCTTACCTGAATTTTTTCGAACACTTTCGATCTCTTGCATCCGTATTTATATAAAAGCTCAAAAAGTCTTGACTCTTGCGCACATGGAGATGCGTGCGCAATACACAATCATGTTTGTAACCGCTCCCCTCATTTAATAAACGTTCCTGAAGCTTAATTATTCTCCCCGGATTTACGACATCTTTACATACATACAGACAGACACAAGATCGAGATCTCGACAATAAATAGATCGCGCCAACGACTGGGTCGAGTAGACTCTGGAGAAACCACCACGTGTTAAGAATAGTCAATAACACTCGCAGAGCTAGAACGTTCGATACTGGATTATTATAAACGAATATGTTTATGATATTCAGCTTATAGTTCGTAATTTCCAGTCCTCAATCCGTCCTGACCGTGTTGCCCAGTTGCCGTAGAGCATCGATCTAGTAACTAGAAGGTCGCGGGCTCGAAGCCCAGCCGCGGTAGGCAAAGTTTTCTGCTTGCGCGCGGCCTGGAAATTATGACATACACACTCTAGAACATTTTCAATATATATACATATATATTTATAAATAGACAAGTATCGAGTTTGGAATCATATATGAGTAGAGTGCTCGATCAATATCGTAGTATTTCAAGTTTGTCTTCTAATCTTAAATATATATATATATTGGCCTACAGGCAATTGTGCCCCAAGCTCACTGCCAGCAACTGCGGACAGCTGCTTCGCCCTTTTGGGGCTTTTGAGGCCTTTGCGCTGATTTAAATCTGTGACATGCAGAGATCATGCGTATTAGGTTGAATGGCGTTCTTGTCGTATGTATAATTTATGTGTCCCACATATATATATATATATATATATATATATATATATATATATATATATATATATATATATATATATATATATATATATATATATATATATATATATATATATATATATGCATTACTGCGATCATCAGGAGACAACGTTCTCAAATAACGTTTGTTTTTCGTTGTTTGATGACATGACTGTGCGGGCGCGCGAGGATGTAAATTACGAACGATATTTCTCCTCATACATTGTCTAATGTCATTTAACTAATGAAGTTATAAAAAAAATAAAACATATTTTATACCTTATCTTTATGATCGGATCAGCACCAACAGGTTTAAAATATATCCTCAAATATGGGTTCAAGAAAATCAGGAGTCCGTTGCTAACTTCTGTTCCGTCGAATTCGTATGCATACGATAAAATTGCTTTATCTGAATCTTCAGTTGTCTTTATCCAAGAACATGCAGAAAAATAATTCAACGGCTGTGAAGGACGAACAAAAATACCGTATTCGATGATATTGTTACCACGGAAACGTAAAGCGTCAACACCTGAAAGAAAGAACATTGTAGGAATAAGAAATAAAGTAACTTAGGAAGCCCAAGTTACATATATATATATATATATATATATATATATATATATATATATATATATATATATATATATATATATATATATATATATATATATATATATATATATGGAATTTGTAGCCATTGAAAAAGTTGACTTAGCAAATGGCGAAACGGCCAATAACCCTTTATTGACCAGAGAAGCATATTGGATGGCACAGCTGTGTACAATTAGGCCTTATGGCCTCAATAAGAGATCTGAACTTCGATCGAAAATAGGATCCATTACAATAATAATTATTATAATAATAATAAGTTGTATTATTATAATAATAATAAGTTGTAATAATTATTATAATTATAACTTGTAAGCCATATTATGGTAATACTGATCCTACTATTGATCCTCATTAATTTGTTTACTACATAATATGGTAATTTTGATCCTGCCAATGCTATAAAACTTAGACATTGTTAAATTGTAATATAAACTGATGAAGGCAGAACTACCGAAACGTTTTTAACTTTTAAGCTTTTATCATAGTATGTTTTAGTTTTTTTAATAAATTGATGGTCGAAGTTGCATAGTCTCTGATTTTTAAATATATATACGACAGTACTTGCCGTGAATCCTATTTGGATCCTTCGCCCTCGAGTAGACTTCGTTTGGCATTGCCATACCAAATATCAAAGCTTATATATATATATATATATATATATATATATATATATATATATATATATATATATATATATATATATATATATATATATATATATATATATATATATATATATATATATATATATATATATATATATATATATATATATATATATAGAATACCGCCTGTTGCGGAATTTTGAGGTAAGCGAAATTCTACATTTGCTCTATCTTTATGATATTGAGCACTCTTTGCGTTTCGTATACACAAACCTACTCGTATATATATATATATATATATATATATATATATATATATATATATATATATATATATATATATATATATATATATATATATATATATATATATATATATATTAAGATGAAAATGTTCTAGAGTGATTATATAAAGCTTAACACATTACTAACAAACGTAGTGAATTTTTAACGAATGCTAGCGGTAGCGTTATAGTGTATAAAACGCCGTGTTCAACAGTATAATAGTTACGCAATTGTTGACTATGTGCATGCGGTTGGATTATGTGTTGATCAATTGAAAGATCGTATTATAATACAGACACGTATTGTATACATGATATTTTCCTCTTTTGTGTGACTATATTTAGTTACATTTTCAGCTAAGTTGAAAAATATATAGTGAAATATGATAAAAAATGCATGGATTTCAAAAAGTTACAATATTTTTTTTCTAAAAAAAATTATCAAAAATTTTCCGCTAATCACGCAATTTTTTGATGTTCCCTTTGGAGTATTTCGCCGTGAAATCGCAGGAAATGGCCATTCCAGACTTCTAAAATTCAAATTTTCCCGGAGGAGCATGCCCCCGGACCCCCCTAGAATGTGTGGGTCTTAGAGCAGGACTAGTCAAATTTTGCTAGCTACGCCACTGAATACATCACTTAGCTACGTGTATAATTAAACTGCCGATGCCAATGTACATGCATACAATTAAACTGCTTATTGTTTGCTAGCTGTAATATGTTACTTAATAACTCTACCTTCTATCATTTAAAATTGAACTCATAATTCATTTATTTTTATTATTTTTTTTTTTTTTGGGGGGGGGGCAGGGTGCCACACACCCCATACCTCCTCAAGTTTCGCCCATGTTCATTGCCTCTAAGCGAAGAGTCAGCTCGGCTTCGCCTCGTTGACTATTCGCTCACAGACAACTCGGCTTCGTTGTCTAATTGTTAAATAGCCCGTATGTTTTATTTACTTACAAATTTTATCACAATATTTCCCTGCATAAGAGCGAGAACAATTACAAAACGATGATTTATTCCCACATCCACCAACACATCTTCCGCCATTTAAACATGGCAAATCAGGACAGTTGAGCTTTGTTGAATCCTGTATGAAAATTTACTTATATTTGAATAATTGTCAAGAGGCTGTCGTGAGATAATGGATTTCCCAGAAAATATGAACAGTAAAGTACATCATTTAGCGGGAGAAACCGAGAAAAAGAATATCAATCTAAAGAATGTCCGGGCTCTCTGAAAAAGACTAAAAACGTTACGACGTTTTCAGCGAAGGCTAGCGCTTCATTACTAACCTGCTCAGATCTTCGCTCCAATATTTTGGAGGTAGCTGCAAACAAACTTTAGGGCAGTTTGATCTTCAAACTGACATTGCACGTTCTTTGGCTAAATTTGATACTGTATTAATTTTGGGCCATAACGACGCATGAGCTTTTTTATCATCTTTATTGAAATACCAAATTATTATGTGCTTACTTAATATAAATTATTATACATTTAATATGTATTCTCGTTTCTAATTGGTCAGAAAGCACAGGCTAATTTTCAGTATTCGGCATTTATTACGTATTTTCCGCCGATGACGTCATCAGCGTCCAATAATTGATTTTTTGGATCGAACTTGCATCCAAACAAAAAAATTATTGGACTCTCTCGTGCCCAAGCCCTTGCGCGGCCAAAAGCTTGAACCTTAAGCGCGCGAAAAAAAACAACAATGGCCTCCAGCAGATTTGCTTCGCTGAATGAAAGTGAACTCTCCAAATTATTGGCAGATAAGGATAGTGAAAGCACGAAAAAAGCCACAAAGGGGTAAATAGAAGTATAGAAATAGAATATTTAGCTGACCTTTGACATTGTGCAAGGTGTTTCATATTCAAATTGTTCTTTTCCTACCTCATGAACAGGAATCGTCTTATACGTTTCTCATGTTTTTAAAAGTATAATAAAACAATTATTGGATCCGGCTTTCGCATGATATCAAGAATTATTCAGACCTCGGTCTATGTTATCCGCCTCAGCTTCGCTTCGGCAGATAACATTGACCTCGGTCTGAATAGTTCTTGATATCATGCTCAGCCTCATCCAATAATTGCTTAATATCAAGTGTGAAAGTAAACGTTTTGTTGTTTCCCATCACATGCATGGCCACAGGGGTGTAGCTATAGAATCGGAGTGGGGCTGCATGTAACAATGCAATGGCGTTGGAAAACAAGTCCTGAAAACGATTTCGTCGTCCAACATTGCTTCAAACATCCAAAATTATTGTCAGACAAGTTGCATTATGTGTTGCATTGAGTAGAAGAGAATTCTACTTTTAACAATTATAGTTTTAACGATTGATGTCACCTGCTCAGAATTGCAGGCACGGAGCTTTCTCAATGGGCGTCATTTATCTCAGGGCAGGTATTTTTATACATGTGTAACCTTCACTTACTCTATTTGGTTGGAGTAATACGTAATGATCATAGCCGGGGTGCTCTTCTAAAAGTCCAGGTTCCTCAGCTGGTGTAACATGAAGTAGCTCGCAGTTTCCCTTCTCGACAGAAAGAGAGTTTTTTTTGTAGTTTATAGATCTGCAACACACGTCTTCATTGAAACACAACAAAATACATTCGATTCTGGATTTAGCTTGCAGACGTTTCAAAATGTGAGGAAAGTTTAAACGGTGATCTGTCAAAGAAATATAAATTATTATAAACAAGTAAATGCTAATTACTTTTTTGGTCTACTATTGACGAATATGGTGAATAAATAATGTGTTGGCGCCTTTACAAATAATCAAAATATTTTTATTCAAAATAGTGTAGCCGAGTTCAATAAAATAAGTAATCACCAAACAAATAAATGTATATGTGTGTCGCGGCAAACAGACTACAGTTTTTAGGGTAATTGCATTGCATCTCATCACTGGCTAGGACTGAGAAAGTCACACATTCTAGTCAAACATCAAGTCAGAAACAACAATAAATTGGTAGATATAAAGGTCACTTCCAGTCCTGGAGGATTTATATATTTCGTGATTTGTTAGTCTCAGTCCTCTTTCTGTACACTCCTGTATGATGGAACTACCTAAACATATAAGAAATCAACGAACTTCAACATTTTGAGTGAAAGTCCAATAGTATTATTAATAGTTAATTTTGTGACCTTAGGTATCCAGACAAGCTAGTATTATGACTTGATTTCCAGATGGGTACGATTTTCAGTTTGGCTGTTAAGCATTTTGATACAATTAATGCATGACACCTTTCTTCGACAACAGCACGCGTCGCGTTTTTCTTATTAGAGACCTTGCGATTTTAGAACGGCAACGGCCAAAATAAACTCCTCCGAACAAATGGTAGGAAAGATAGTTCGTGGTATGTTATCAATCGTAGATGAATTTAATTAATACAGATTTAGAAGTTGACGACAATACGACATGGGTTTTATGGTTGGGAAGAGTTCTTCTAAACCCAGTTTGAAGTTGCACTTGTTTCGGCTTGGAATGCAGCCGTTGTATATGACGTGAAAATCTATGATTTAGCGTTGTAAACAGAGCGAGGACAATGTCTAAATTATTCCTATGTTGTAATCACTCAATTATTTTCAATGACCTCAGTCTAGTCCCTGGCCTTCCAAGCGCGGGCGAGTTATAGGATGTCGTGAACTTGCCGGCTGTCAGTTTCACAAAATATCCGAACTAGGTCGTCCTGAAAGGCCTAGCAAAATTCGCAATAATCAACATGGCGGTGTATTTTCGAGAATTGGATAGATATAATCTTCACTATTGTGTTAAAATGTATAACGAAATGCTTTTAGAACACGTATTACATTTAAATTTTGTATTTTGTCTCGTTGATAGACCTTTCAGGACACCACTGGCACTGACAATTTGTTGGATTGTCCACATAAAGACTGTGTCGACCGAAATGGTTTGTTCAAAAATATTAACCAGTATTTCTCGACACAGCATTTAAAACCACACACTAGAAGTAATGGTAAGGTTAATGGAACAGAACATTTCACTTGCTAATTAAAGGACCGTGCGATGAATTGATTTTTAGAAAGTACATTGCAGTATCAATACAAATATATTTGTCTTAATACCAAAGGTTTGACATATACCAGATTTAAGTTTTGTTAGTGAAATATATGGTGCCCGACTACTAGTATCGAGCTAACTGAAAAGTCAAATTAATTGAGCATGATACTCATATGCCAATTCAATTTCATTTTATAGACCCAATATATTTTGTTGACAAGTAAAATTATTTGGCAATAATAAAAGTAAAATAACAGGATGAGAAAATGTGTTGAGAAAATGAGAACTTTTTTGTTTTTCAATATGACATTGTGGTGTTTTGCCACTTTTTTGATAAAATTAAGGCTTGCCTTTAAATTACAGATGTTCATACATTTTAATATAACTATTTACTATATGCACATATACTTATCATGCATTTCTTTGTTTACCGGCACAATAGTCATTCAATTGTCATTCAAGCCAATCAAGATCAATTTCAATGACCTTCCTTGACCCACGGATCATGACCTCAATGTTTTAAAATACTGCTTCATTTCAAATCCATGATTTTGGATTCTCATATACTTTATTGCTAGTAAACTGAAAACAAATGTATTCCATATGTGATCTGGGAACATTCCCAAAAGAACCTGAATGGAAAGGCCGAGGTTAAGGCATTGAAATAATGTCTTGTACATATCGGTACATTATTTTTTTGCATAACTTTATTGGGGGTAAATAAACGTCTTGTTTACAAATCACATTACACACAGACTATGTTGTAGTCTAGCGGGGAACCTTCAACAAAAACTTTCCAGTAGTTTTCATTTTTGTTGCCATGCAAAGTTGCAAACCTTTCATATTCTAAGGATTTATGACTGAAGTTGTTATTAATAGATATGGAAGTTCAATGGTCAAGAATATTTGACATTATAATGCATGTCAGAATTTATTATTCATATTGATAAGAAACAAATACTAATTAAAAGTCAATATATTTTTGGAAGAAGCAGACAGGGAGTCGACAATTCACCATCCGTTGTTTACGATTATATGGGGGTGGCAACGACTGTGATCAACAAAAGTGGGGATGGAGGCTCCAGAAAATTTAATTCTAAAAAACATCATAGCCCTCCCCCTCTTGTAAGCAAATTATAAATGCCCCGAACAGGTACAGTTTAGCCCCAGAATAAACCAAAAGGATATCAACATTCACATAGTAGTGGCTTTTAATTGTTCGCCTTACTGCTATACAGTATTTTCTATGGAGTTAACCAATTGTATTGCATAATATAATGTTTCTGTTAGATATGTTATGATTGCAAAATATATTGTCCTGGCAAAGGGATAGGTACTGTACTATGATTTTTGTCATTAAACTTTACCCTGTACCCAAGGGCTTTGTCACTAGTTTGTTCTGTCAACCTCATGGGAAGCAGAGGAAAGTGAATAAGTGCAAAGGGGCATACTATAGATATTTACACTTTCCATTTATAATAGCACCTTTCCAACAACAAAAATATGAACAAAATATACTGAATAAACATTTAACAATTTGAATACTAGCTAGTAACTACAGTTCATACAATGATACAATCAACTTCTGTGAAAATCTAAACAGCCACGCGATAATGAATGATCAAGTTTAATACAAGTCCACATAATTTAATTCTTTCGATTGATTTTACACGAGCGACACTGGTCGAATAGCAGTTGATCCAATCACAGATCCAACTCAGTAATAAATATATACGCGGAAAATCATATTATACGTACATTTTGCATAAGAATTCCTTTAAAAAATTCGACAATATATTTGAGGTAAAAATACCAAGTCCAAAATCACGAACAAATATACACCAAGCTGTTCAGTGTTGACTCCTTAGAACTTGCATATCACACTTTCCTAACATTACATAAGGCAAAAGCACCTGTAACTTCCTCTCAAAACGCTTCTTTAATACAATTTTTACTGTAAAATACTCACAAACTTATATTAAAATATAACAAAAAATTATCGAAGTAAACTAGAGCCCATGACTCCCAATGCGAAGGACAAATGGGGACAGTTTGCGAATTTTGCTAGGCCTTCTCGCTTCTCTCCTCTCCCCAATCTCCAATTAATACAGCTTTATCCCAGTCAACCTGCAAACCTCGTCGATTTCCCCCTAAAATAATGAGGCGGAAGCGAGAAGGCCACGAACTAGGCTGCAATGATCTATTGTATTGGTAGCCGTTGCCATCGCGTTGCCGTCCTAAAATCGTAAGCTCTCTATTAATTTAATCGCTAATACACCTCTTGTATCCCACAATTAATAACATCAACAGAAAATTATGATTTATGGAAGAAACAATAAAATATTAATTGTTTTGCTCTCACCCCAATGCATGCGAAGTACATGTCCGCGCACAGTTTTTCGCGTTCGGGTTTTGGACTATCCCTGCACGAGCCTTCGTTTTGCGTCAGAGGCCAGAAGTTAAGTATCGATCGGCGGCCTGCGGTTTAAGACAGTCGAAATTTATGTTGAGCAGTATAATTGTTGATGGATGCGGAAATTTATGCACATTTGTAATTTATGACCTAACCAGAAACAGCTGCGAAAAACGCAGCCTGAGGTCCTTGGCTGGAATCAAACCTGTGACCCTGCGAATTGAAAACGAATGACATGCCAACGAAATATTGATAGTCAGAATTTAATATGCTTTTATTTTACATAATTATCTCCTATAGTTTCCTGTTTTTACTTTTTTTCCAATTCAAAGTTGCTGACATATGTCTCAAAATCGAGAGAGTTTCCTATTGAATTGGTCGTTGCGTTTACAAACGGCAACAAAATTATGGCCGTAACTATTTACAACGGTTGGATTTGTAATCAATGCAAAACTCTGTAGTGTACATATAGTTTGATTTTAAGCACGTGTGTAAGTTTAATCGGAAATAATTCACCGTGTGAACTGTTATATAGTTAAAAAAATTCACACCATTTTGGTGCCATCAATAATATAAATCAACATTCCGGTTAATCCAACCTGATAAAGAATAATTTATAGTTGGAATGTTTCCAATGTTTCTTCCATTAAAACATTATATATATTAGAGAAGAATTGTTAATTCTATAGCCCAATAAATAGACAACTTGCATGTTAGACTAAAAAAAGTAAGTTCCCGTAAAGAACTTATTAAAATTAGTAAAATCGAAAAATTTGGTTACGAAATGTTGTAAAATGCGGAAAATATAGCCTTGCGAAGTTTGCATATTTTGTATATGTTTGTATTACCTGCGGAAATTGTTACCATTTTTGAGCCGAAGATACAAAATTAGAAAACATTGCAGGGCTATATTATCCAAGTTTTATATCATTTCGCAAAGCAAACTTTGCAATTTTACTCATTTCATTGTGTTCTTTTTAGTTATGGTGTTTGATTCCCTTCTCTTTACTTCAATTAAAATTTAGTCTAACATGCAAGTTGTCCATTTATTATAACTGCTAAATTTACTCGGAAATCGTATATTCTTATAGAATACGGTCGTTTTAAGGACAGACAGAACTACTACAGTAGGTATATTTGGCATAAAAACAGACTTTTTCTTATAGTCAGTGTATTCATTCGGGCGCAGTCCTATAATCCACTAAATTTTCCGGCCTTTGATGGCGCAGTCGTCAACGTACTATAAGCACCGTAGTACGAACTGGGTTAACGCTTCGCCGAATGTTATGGGTTTTCTACGAGTTTTTGGGTTGGGATAAACACTATTAAGCAAGCAATATCACAATTGCTGTCATAACGATGTAAGATAAATTCCTATAGGTGTGTAGATAACACTGAATTGAACGTAATACTTGGTTAATATTCCATGGTAGGAGTGACTGAATAGTGAACGTATCTATACAGAAGTTTCGATTAATGACATACCCTGTATACATGTAGTGTAAATAACTCAATATTATAATAATACATGTTTAAATACTTGCAACGCATGTAAACAGCCAACGTAACAGAATACAGATTTGGACGTTAGCGAATTGAATCTAGTGAAGATTTCAACACTAAGCTTGGGTCACTACTATTTCGTCGCAATTTTTTTGCCCTTTGCTATAAATTTATTGACTCAAGATCAGTATTAAACATCATATTTCCAATTTATTATAAAAGCTTACCTTCTCTATTGCCATCGAAACAAAAGTCTGCCGCATTGATCCCCTGGCATTTGATAATATGCAGCAGCCAGAATAATAACAGTAGAACTGAATACTTTCCAGAAGTGCAAAAGTGCAAATACAGTGCTAAAGATTTGAACTGATTCAGCATATTCATTATTCCCCAGTGCATGTAATTTTTTTTTCAAATGTAAGTAAACATAAATGGGAAGCGCTATAACTTCTTCCGATATTTCAATTGAACAGTGAAATATAGCATGTATTTTTAATGCCAGGGCGCATAAATAAGTTGTAAAGAATCATTAACATTCATAATGTACGAGGCAATTATTGTCAGTTTTAACTTCAACAACTCAAACGAACGAGTGGCCTAATTATAAACTAATTAACATCGTTATAAATCAATATTAGCTGCCATAGAATAAAGATCCATATAGAAGGGCCACTTACGTCGGAAGCTTTGAACTTTCTGTCCTTGCGCATGTCGCATTACGCATGTTGGCCGCCATTTTCCTAGCCAGTCAATGACATTTTCTGGCCAATAAACACGCTGTACTGGCTGGATGCGCCGCCTTCTGGCCAGTAAACTGCATGTTTTTGCATAAAAAAACGAGGACACGTTGCACCGCTGAGTGGCCCATCTGTTACTGATCATTATTCTGTGTTAACTGCCGCTAAACACCCTAATAAGCGTATAAAGTTAGCGGCTGAAATAATCTCACACTCACTAACTGAAATATTTGCCAGATCAATAAAAATTAGCATTGGCATATTTCCACCTAGGTGGAAAATGGCCAGAGTAACATCAATATTTAAGAAAAGCAAAAAGGACGATCCAAATAACTATCGACCGATATCACTTATTCCAGCAGTTGCTAATTATCATTTATAGACCCGGAACGAGGGGGATTCGGCGTAATATTACCTGAACTGATGATATTTTCCGAGGGGCTTTCCCTTGAGGAAAATATCATAACTGAGGGTAATATGTCGACGAATCCCCCGAGCGGAGGGTCTGTAAATGATATATTATACAGAAAGTTAAAGAACCCATCAAGTTCAGAATAAACTTCAAAACTTGAAGCAAATACAATTTTTAATTTCTTATGTATACCTGAGTTTTTGACGTTTTCTCTTTAAAATATTTGAGCATGTATCCTTTGGATCGTTGAAGGTAACATACGTCTTGAAAATCTTTGTTTTAATAACTAAATCAATAAATCTTCTGTACGAAATTACAAACAACAGCTCGCGAACGCCATATTGTTTCAGAGCGTGTTGTCCACGCGTCACGCGTGAGATACTATAATATCCCACGGTGGATCTACCGTGGAATATTTATCACTTATTTACTGAGACCGAGGGAAACAGTGTGTTTTGTGGACAGGAGACCGTGGATGTTTCCCGAGGCGAAGCCGAGTGTTATATTGTGAAATATGTGACAATAGAGGAAATCAAAGTATTTACTGCAACATTTTTTGTTCGGGAATCCAATTTTTGTGGTGTTTGGTGCCCCTAAACAGCCGCTGCAAAATTGTCTTTCGAAGGCTTTGTTCAAGTTGTTTATGTTTTTTAAATCAACAGAGTGGAAACACGCATCTTCTTCTCCCGTTGAAAACCCGAGCCGTTTTCGCTTATGCTCAGTCAATTTTCCCACCTCAAAAAGGCAGTCGGTACAATTGACCATGTACAGGATAGACAATGATCCCGTGTGTTCTGTGGTATAGACTCCCGAGAATTTTCTATTGCAGTCGCTTTGCCCGCGCGGAAGGAGTGGGCTTTGAAAATCTGCTCACGCGGGCGTGACGGTCGTCAAACAAAAACAACGAACGCTTCGCCCGCGCTGGCAAAGCGAATGTTAATGGAAAACATAACGGCATTTAGACGGCATTTAGACAGTCTAACTAGTTCGAGGGAGTCTATAATCCCACTGAACACTAGCCTGCGAACAGGCCCTCCTGGATTACGGGCGGCGCGAAGAAAGGAGGGCCTGCACGGAACTATGGGTTTTCTTGGTAGTGGCGTTCGTATAGAGACGCAGGCATCTGATTGGCTTACACTCGTTGACAAAGTTTATTAAACAACAGCATTTTGAACTTGATTCTTTTTAATATTATAAGACTATCGAACAAAATAAAAATAAAAATAGAAATGGAAACTAAAAGCAATAGCGAAGCATCACAGCAAAAACGTGTATCATAAATGACTTGTATCTATCGCTTAAATCTAACACACAAAACTATTCTGAACTTCGTCTTCGGATTGACATCAAACTATAGTGTAGTACATTTTGAGGTCGTCGTATTGCAGACGTTATATTGACATATTCTAGAGATGGCTTCACGGATTATTCTCGTTAGTTAGCAAGCGAAGGCATACACTAAAGATACCCAAATATGTACGAATATAAATTATATTGTTGATCCTCGCCGGCATGTCATTTAGATAAATATATATCGTGCGAATGTCGTAAGTCGTACATTAAACCTTGTATTATTTATTGTATAAACTGCTGACAATTTTGTCGTCCAACGGCTTCCACTATTGGCACACTCGTGATTTCGAAGAAATTAATAAATACATGCTCATTTAGACCACAGTTTATAAAATTTTAGACGTATTCGGTATTCCAAATCCCAATCTATCTGACCGTATTTTAATTGCTGCAAATATTCAGAACATTGCTCTTTCAGTCGCACATAGTACAAGTATTATTTACATTCATGCCAACGATGTACTTTATTCGGCTTTATATTTGTATGTGTATTGATTATTAACTATTAATCTATTATCTGGAGAATTCTATATTTTTTCCGAGTAATATATTGTGCGGCTTGCTATAAATGCTTCGTATTATTGTTTATATATAAATTATTACATTTCTTCGTTGTACAATGTACACGCCTTGCGTCAATTTGACAGTTGACAGTATATTTATCGCAGTTGACGCTGATTGGTTCGCGTTTAGCAGATGCGAAAAGGGGATGATTGAATGTAACGTATGGTTCCGTTCAGGCTCACTTTTTTCCCAGTGAGCCTGCTCACAGGCTAGGCAAAGAACGACGCCAATTTTTCATAATTTAGAAACGCTTTGGATTTAAGGATGAAAGAACTGACATGCACGTGTTGGCATTGACACGACGAAAAATGTGGCAGATCCTCTAACGTTGGCAGACGAAGAACTGTTGTGGTCGTCAGACGTTGAATTTTAGTCATTTAGAATAACATCCCAAATTGGTCCTGTACTTGGCCAATATAGCAATAAGTAAGAGGGTCAAAACAGCACTAAATATGGGACCAAAACAGCACATAAATACGAGGACCAAAACAGCACTAAATATGGGGCCAAAACAGAACCTAAATATGGGGACCAAAACAGCACTAAATATGGGCCCAAAACATCACCTAAATATGGGGACCAAAACAGCACCTAAATATGTGGCCAAAACAGCACCTAAATATGGGCCAAAACAGCACTAAATATAGGGCCAAAACAGCACCTAAATATGTGGGTCAAAACAGCACCTCAATTTAGGGCCAAAATAGCATTAAGAATAAGGGCCAAGACGGCCCTCGAGGTGCCAAAATAGCCCTTGTTATCCGTTTTAGCCCTGGTTAGAGCCAAAAGGGTACTTATTGCAAAGTGACACAATTCTTATTTTAGCCATTAACATTCCAATTTGGCCCTGTACATGGCCAAAACGGCTAGAAAAATAAGGGCCAAAACGGCCCTAGTGTTCTGTTTTGGCCCCTAATGTTCTGTTTTGGCCCCTGTTAGAGCCAAAACGGCCCCGGTTCTGAAAAGCCAAAATGGCCCTATGGGGCCAAAATGGCCCTTCTAAAATTACTGTGTGTTGTTTTTACAAAGGGAACCAAGTAAATGAAACTTTAACATCCAGTGTAATTTACTGTTTACAAGTTGTACAAGCCCAAAAATGTAAACAACACTTTGATTTGTTTATTATCAATCCATATTTAATTTGATTTTAGTCCCATAAATCCATATAATTTAGTTCCATAAATTTCAGTTTAGATCCATAAATCTATTAAGATCTGCAACTCTCCTACATGCACAAATGCCATCCAATGTAATGACCTGGATGATAACAGGAAGCAGTTTTGTTTCTTCAAGGCCTTTGATCAAACAGAAAACACATTTGAAGGTCTTCATATTCCAACAAATTGCTTTCTGAACTACATCATGAAAGATACAAAAATTGTTTTTGAGGTTGTGCTTTTACTACAGCTTGAAATTTGCCAATTGTGAACTTTCGAACACTAAAAAGAAGAACAGAAAATATTTGAAGGTAGCACATCTTTAACCATGTGCACTGGACAATATGCTGTGTTGCCAAAACATTTTACTTAACAGTAACTTCTACCCCTACTTTATTGTATTCCTGTCTAATGTCAATTGCCAGACATATTTGTGAGTGGAAGTGCTGGTGATTAATTGGTTAATGTGCCTACATCCCTATTTTATTGTCTTTAATCCATTAAGTACCAGTGATCTCTCCTTGACAAGTAAAATCGTCTGGCATTAGACAGGGTAAAATAATCAAGCGGGCTGCATCAAAATGCAATGCAACTCAATCCATGGATTTTGTTCATTCAGCATTGGCTACCAGAAATGTGATAAAAAGCCAATGTGCATGTAATACAAAGCAAGATTAATTTATGATTTGTCTTATAAATGACCATCAACACATTAGCACTCTCCACTTGAGTCTTGATAGACTCTGTATATGTTTTTGGAATTACCCATTTCACTCCAATAAGCCCAATATTCAGCACTTTGTTATTAAATGTTATCTTGCCTAATGCCGGACAATTTTATTCATCAAGGGAAGTGTCTAGCGGTACTTATAGACTCTGCCCATGTTTCATGTTGACATATAACGCTTCCTACTTAAGTACTTTGATATTATTATTTAACTCTGGCATTTCATGCTAGACAATTTTACTTACCGACTGTGGCATGCTCGCCCATATCTCACCTAAATATTAACACCTATAAAGGAGCAATTTGCTCTTACCTTACTTACTTGAAGAATGAAGTTCTTTGTAGGGGTGTGCAGGATAGAATGTTTTTGCTATCCAGCTGCATACAGGGTATATGTTGGAAAGTTGAAAAATATCCAGCTAGATTCAGGGTATTATTCAAATATATAAATGTTTTTTCTAGTCATAAAGAAGGCTTGAACTAGCTGCAGCGAGCTTCGCCCTATTCTTGATGTTACATGATGTTCTTGCTTTTTTTCTGCCCAGTCCCCAGCCAAGTTACTGTATGTATATACTTAACTCTTTGGCTACTATAGAGACTGCTAACTACAGATTTTTAACTCATTTTTTGACAGAACTCTACCTACTGATAAGTAAAATTGTCTGGCGTTTACAGACGGTAAATACTAAATAGCCTCTGATGTTTCAGCACTTCTACACTTGTTCTCAATTTCTTTTACTAATTATATTTTATTTAAAGACTATTTACATTATTTGTTTTAACTTTTTATTATCTATTTTTAACTACTGATATTTATAATATATAGTATTTTAAAAATATTTATAGGCTATATGTACTTGTATACACTATTTAATAGCTATTTTAACTGTATTAACAGGACATATTTTAACTATTTATTTAATATGTTATTACTATTTTTTAACTATTTTTAATCTATTTGGGCAATATTATATCCACCATTTATTATCTATTTTTAACAAGCTGGGATGTATTTTAACTATTTATTATCTATTTTTAAACTATATTATCACTATTTTTGAACTATTTATTATCTACTTTTAAACTATATTATCACTATTTTTGAACTATTTATTATCTATATAAGTTCTTTGAATGTTTGCATGGCGATAAAATAGAATTGTTTTTGTTTGTGGAAACACCACGTAAATTTATTACTGCAAAGCTTTCGATCCGTAAGCCCGGATCTTCATCAGTGCTAATAATATGCACTATTAATACTACACTACTAATACACTATACACTACTAATAATACTATACACTACTAATAATATGCATATTATTAGCACTGATGAAGATCCAGGCTTACGGATCGAAAGCTTTGCAGTAATAAATTTACGTGGTGTTTCCACAAACAAAAACAATTTTATTTTATTTATTATCTATTTTTAAACTATAATATCACTATTTTTCAACTATTTATTGACTATTTTAAACTTAGTTGAAACTCATTTCAGTTATTTATTACATATTTTTTACCTATATTGTCACTATGTTTTAACTATTTCATACATATTTATTAACTATGTCGAAACTATATATTTTTAATAATTTCCTTAAATAGCTCTATTTTTATCATATTTGAAACCTATTTAATTTCTATTCGAGTACATCAATTAAGTATTTGTTTAGAAATATATCATGAATAATAAAAAAATTTGTTTCCACTTGGATAGGAAAAATAGCCTTTCTACCCTAATTTAAATAGGAAAAACCTCGAAAAAAAATAATAGTAAAAATAGGAAATAAATACTTTGACAAATAGGAATTAAATAGCCCAATAAAATAGGAATTAAATAGCAATTAAATAGTGTTTGATTCTACAAGGGACACTGTTCGATACTGAACGATACTCATTTATTATATCTCGGGCATGTGTGTGAGTTTTGAGTGAGTATTTGTGTAAGGATTGTGTGAATATACAGCTGTATTTTTGAGCATAATATTAAATAAAAATTTTTGCAGTAAACAATTTTGTCTTTGACGCCTTTATTAAATTAAATCATTAGTATGCTCTATGTGGTCATTAGTACGCTCTAGCTATATACAGCATACTAATGAAGCTACAGAACCAAAGAAAACAATACACTCATTAGTATGCTCTAACATTTTTTAAGGCCGGCGCACACTGGAGCTATGTGCTCAGCCAAATGTCACACGTGTCCAATATTCAAGGCGTGTTTCTTATGTTTGAGGGGCATACGACCACTAACTGTTTGCGCAAACGAGAATGCCTTAAAAGGAGACAAGATGGTAGTCTATGAAAGAAGCCTCACCATAAAATTCTATACATGGAAGAAGTAAATCCTCATAACCGTGCACCAGTCACATGTGTTCAAGACGACAGTCAAGTACTGCTTACAACCCTTTCTGCGAAAGTGAAGGGAAAGAACGGCGAAGCCACAGAAGCCAATATCTTCTACGATAGCGGAGCACAAGTAAGCATGTTACGAAGCAGTTATGCCGAGTCATTAAATCTCGAAAGTAAACCCATTCGGATTGTCATCACTAAAGTCGGTGGAGCAGAAGAAGATATGAGTACCATTATACAAAGTCCCTGTCTGCACAAATGTTGGTCACATGGTTCAAACGATCGATGCTATCAGTATCCCTAAGATATCCGAAGACACTCCTGATGTAGATATCCACTATCTATCCACGGTTCTGAAAATATGCAGTGATAAGTGAAACGAAAGCAGGACCAATAGATGCGCTCGTTGGAATAAACAATCCCCGGTCTCATGTTGGTGAAACGAAAGTCAGAAACAGTCTTGTTGCAAGAAATAGTCCCTTGGGATGGGTAGCCTTTGGTTCCAATGAAGAGGGTGTTATGCCAAACCTAAAGCAAATCCTCCACATACGTGTTGCTTCTTCCGAAACACTGATTCAATGAGAGTTGCTGCATAGCCATAAACCTGTAAAGAAGCTGAAATGCTGTCTGCAGCTGAGCGAGCAGTATTAAACGAAATTGAAGAGTCCTGTCAAGTGCAAAATTGAAAGAGACAATAAAATATCCATGGAAGAGAGACCCACAGTCCCTGTCCAATAATTATCCACAGGTGATAAAGAAGCTCGAAACCGCCGAAAGGCGAATCGCAAACCAATCGAAATACGCCTCCAGCTACGACGAACAGATTAAAGAGATGGAAAATTTCGGATTTGGAAGGATTCGAAACTAACTGAAAAGAAAATTAAGGAGTAGAAAGGTCCGGTGCACTACATCTTTCATCATGGCGTCCTACGCCCGGAGAAAAAGTCTACTCCAGTTAGAATCGTGTTTAATAGCTCAGCATCGTTTAATGGTCACTGTCTGAACGACTATTGACATAAAGGTCCGGTTCTCCTCAATAACCTAGCTATTTGATGTTCGCTTACGATTGAGAGAAGACGGTGCTGCAGTATTCGTAGACATTGCGAAGATGTGCCACATGATTGGAATCACACCACCTGATCAGCATGTACACCGTTTCCTATGGCGAAGCTTCGAAACAGACCGAAAGCCAGACACGTATGTAAAAACTGTCTTAACGTTTGGAGACCACCCCTCACCTACAATGGCCATAACTGCGATGCACAAGACTGCAGAACTAAATAAAGACAGCAAAACAGCAACAGCCGACGCGATTATCAACAATGCTTACGTCGATGATATCTGCGATTCTGTTTGCTCCACAGACGAAGCCACCAACCTTAGCACGGACATCGACGGATAAAAAATGGTGAAACAAACGCCGAGAATTCTAACGAAATCGTAGTTGGACACAATGAAGAGGCTGAAAAGGTCCTTGGAACCGTATGGAATCCAGATACGGACGAATTCTCATCTAAAATCAAAGGTCAGATGGCCAAGCCATCAGCTGCAATAAAGGATACGGAGGCACCGCAGTTGAGGAAATTGACCAAAGGCCAGATTCTCAGTCAACTCGCAGGAATCTTAGACCCGATTGGAGTAGCGGCAAAAATAATCACCGCGACAAAAATCGCTGTGCAGGAGCTCTGGTAGCTTGGAGTAGGATGAGATAGCTATATTCAAACAAAAGAGCAGCAAAAGGGGTTTAAAATTTTCCAAGAGATCTCCGCCCTCAACAAGGTGAAGTTTCCGCGATGCCTGACGCTATCTGGAACAATCGGAAACCCAACATTAATAATCTTTTGCGATGCATCCCGTCTAGCATTTGGTACATGCGCATACGTGAGATGGAAGCTGTTCGAAGGCAAATTCGGTGTCAGATTTGTTGCTGCAAGATCACGAGTAGCCCCGTTAAAGGAGCTAACAATTCTTCGATTAGAGCTACAAGCCGCAGTTGTTGCTAGTCTACTTGGTAAAACCGTTATTGATGAATCGCGTTTAGTGTTCGAAGCCGTAGTCTACTATGTGGTTTTCGCGTGGATCAAAGGCCAGCCTCGAATCTACAAGCCGTTCGTGTCCAGCAGAATTAGTGAAATTCAGAGTAACTCCAAACCCAATGAGCAGCTTCATTGTCCAACCCACCCGAATGTTGCTGATGACGTCACAGAAAGAATCTCCAGCTAAGAGATCAACGGAAGATAGCTAAACGGCCCTGAGTTTCCACCAGTCACTGGCCGATGGAACAATATGTACCAAACATGAGCGAGGACAACAAAGAACGGCGAAAGATTCGTATAACGCGTGCTGCAACGATAGGCGAACCAGTCATCAAGTGCAAAGTCTCCACCAAATGGCGGCGATTGCTGAGAATCGCCGCATATGTCCTGAGATTCTGCCGCAACATACGCATCAAATCTACACGTGATTAAAGTGATGACAAAATAGACGTTGCTCCATTAAAGCCAGAAGAAATCGAAAGGTAAGAGGAATAATGGTTAAAAATAGCACAAGCCAGTCTCGCAAAGAAAATGAAAGATGGTGAGTTAAAATTATTAACACCCTTTGTTGAAAGCAAAAGAATTATTCGTGTTGGTGGTCTCGCAGGTGGTGATCCACGGTGGTGATCCATCCCTGGCCGGTGTCTTATGCCAAAGTACATCCAGCTGTACTTTCAAATAAACATTGGATATCAGTAATACTAACACGACATGCTCATCAATCAGGTCATTTTAGTGCGGCTACAAGTACAGCAAAAGTACGAACGCGATATTGGATTCTAAAGGGACACGTTACTGCCAAGACCGTAAAGAGCCTGTGCACGTTTTGCAAAGAAATGCAAAGGACAGTCCAGACGCAGCTGATGGCAGACTTACCTCCCCAACGAATGCAACCATATACCCCTCCGTTCCAGCCTAGACCTAGGCCTTTACTCGGCTGGCTTTGGCAGATGTCTTTGGCAGGTTTGGTTAATTTCCGGCTAGCATTTGGTAATCATCGCAATGGTCATCTGCCTCGTAACGGCCTAGTCGATTTCACAAGTTCCCAAATTAGCCCCATAACTTCTTGATCCGAAATTGATCAGAAACCAACAACTAAAGCAATTTATACTGTCCAGTAGTTATTACATTAACAATAAAAACATTCTTTGACTAAACTAAATCATTATTAGTTTATAAATGTCGCGTTAAATTGAATTAAACAACTTTAAAGTTCCAACAATTTTTGTACATGCACTGATTTATGCTTGAAATAATTCTTTTATTCGCAAGACAATCTACTGCTTTGCTTTGAATAACTATATTTGCGAATTGGGAGTGAGGATTTTGAAATTATTGTTCAATTAATGCACATTTTCATTGTTTTGAACAGGTTATTATTTTCAAGAATCGACATGCGCAAGTCAATGCAACGTCATTATTTAATGTCAGGAGGTTATTATTTTTAATAATGACCTCCAATATTTAAAATAATGACCCCGATTTTTCGCTTGAATAAAAAATAAACCATTGTGCGTTACAACTTTGCTTTAAAGCAAGTTTTAATTACACTACAAAAATTTCCATTTTAATTTAACTACAACGTATAGAGTTTTAAAAAACTAGGGCTTATTAACTATTGTAATGTTGCAATTGCCGCCACTAATATTTAAAACAACCGACCCCATTCCATCATCACCCTTCTCTATTGGCGGGCTACTTTCCGCCGTTGCACCCTTCTCTGACCAAGAGAATTTTATCAACCAAACGCATTTCCCTTCCATTTTGAGAGATCTCCTGGCGCCATTATGACCAAGCGTCGAACATTCTGTATGCCCACATCGCTTTCCTCTTAGTATTTTCTGGGATGCTTCGCGAAGCCAACTCTATCATACTTTTACTGCTGCAAATCTCAAACCGGTCAGACGTATTCTGTTGCTCTATTGCAAAATATAAATAAATTCAAATATTAATCGCTATGATTAATGCTTGTTACTAACTTTTAAACAAAACTTAGCTTAGACAATTTTCACCTTTTCTATCCAACGTGCTTTTCCCAGGTGCATTACATCGCCGCTCACTGACACTGTCTATCTGATTTGGCCTTTCCAGTGAAATTCTCCGCTCTGCAAACAAATCCAATGACTGAGAAAGTGTTCCATCCATCCAAGTGGCCCATCGTCTTCCAAATCTAGACAGTCGCAATCCCAATCATTGGTCTTTTCAACTTCAAATTCATCGTCATATCCTTCTCCAAACAAACTAAAATCACGCTTTCTCGAACAAGACATCCTCACTCCACAAATATCAATCAAGTAATAAAAAGGTAGCTGTTGAAACAACACAGCCCAGGAATGCGCATACAAAACACAAATATAGTGTGAAAAATAATAGTACCACAACAATGAACTTGTAACTATCTTAATAGTTTTCTTTGTTCATAAACACCATAATGTGCATTAAGTCGGATAATACCCTCGCTCTCGGTATTATTAAAAATAATGACCTCGCGCTACGCGCTCGGTCATTATTTTTAATAATACCTCGAGCTTGGGCATTATCCTATACATATTATGGATATACCATTTGTAAACAATGTACGTTTTATACAGTACTGTACGGGCTAATAATATATGTATCCGTTTTATTTAATAAATTATAATTACCTCCGCCAGGAGGTTATGTAATAATCTGGGTTTGTTACCTCCGCCAGGAGGTTATGTAATTATCTTTACCTCCGCCAGGAGGTTATGTAATCAT
>CACRXK020007159.1:0-21093 GCA_902702795.2 Paramuricea clavata
CCCCCCCCCCCCCCCCCCCCCTTAATTGTGGATTCAAACAATAAAGGAAGAAGGTAAATTTCTGAATGGGGGCCACATTATACCTGAGAAATTTGCTCCCTCCTGACGAGATTTCCTAGGAAATTTGGCTCGGGGCATTTGTTTTTGGAGAGAGCATATTTCCTGTTAAAACTGCTTCAAACGAAATGTATCTGATTACAAGCTCGCCGGAATAGAAATTATTGAAAATTAATAAATTAGATACTTAATAAATTATTTTTACCTATTTCAGAAACGGTGGAGAAATACAAAAAATATCGAGCTGGTAAAAAAATTTGTCACCAACTAGAAAGGTGCATTAAACATGGAAACATATCATTAAGTTTCTTAGAGGAAGTTCACAAGAAGAAGGAGAAAGTTTCAATGTTATGCGCTAGTGTGCTGAATAATTCTACGCCAAATTGTGATCTCGCAGATCTTCAGAAGCAAATTTCGGATCGAATTGATGAATTAATGCATGTTGCAGACGATTGTTACCAAAAATTTCAATTGCTAGAGTCTGCAATCAGTTATGGAAAGAAAATATCGAATAATGTTTGTACTGTTCAGGGAATCGAGTCTATTATCGAGACAATTAATGATCTGAAAGAAACCCTCCACACTAAAAGAGTATATGCATTAAAGGTAGATACGTTTTGGGGAACATTGCTTCGTCTTTTAAGCCCAGCCGAGGACCTACAACCATTAGTGAATTCAGTGTCCTTTGTGATGGTGGCTAAAAAAACCTTGAAGGAATTAAACAATTCAAGTGAAGGTGAAGATGGAAATGATGGAACAGCAGTACGCGATTTTTACTCATTGATGATATTCCTTACAAGCAAAGCGATTGAAGAATTTAAAGCGCAATGGGGTCTTGTGTTGAATGACCCGGGATCACTTAGTGTGGAGAGCATGAAGACTTTGCTTGGTACGTTGAAGGATGAAAACCAACTTGATGAAGAGCTCGAACTACTGGGAAAATACTTTAGGGGAAAGTTTTCTCTAACTATCAAAACCTACATCGAAGTCTATGTGAAATATCCAAATGTCATGGAACAAGTACGACACATCATTGGCATATTTAACATCTTTAAATTAGCAGATCTTTCAAATGAAACGATTAAAGTGCTTTCACAATTTCAGAAAAATTTAGAGAACAGTGGCAAACTCAGTCTCGCATTGTTGCGCCAATCAATGGAAAATGTGAAACAAATAGTTTCATCTTTCTCTGGAGAAAACCTAGACTGTGTGATCGAGGTGCTGTCAAGATCCACTGAATTGCTTACTTTCATGGAAGAAATTGTTGACGAAGATATTCGTTTTCTTATTGATGCCGTTGAAGAACATTCAGATCAATTTGTAACCGAGTCATCAGTTTCCGATCTTATTGACGTACATGGTTTTCTAGCACCTTTGATTAAAAAAAAAACCGAAACGAATCTTAATCCCCAGAAGTTTCTTGAGATGTTAAAAGCATCTTGTCTTGATCATGGAGATATAGCAGTGAAGATTCAGCAGTGTAGTACGAATGTTAACAGCCTTCGTGGATTGTACACGAGTATTGCAAACCGCGGCGAGGTAACTAAAGAAATCATTGGTAACTGCCTGAACAGAGGAGAATATTCAGTGTTGCAAAAAGATGGAAAATGCGAAACTAGGATGAGTTACGTGCTTAGGGGAAGCGGCGAAGAAAAAACATGTAATTACTCTTTGTCAGATCTGCATGATTTACGAAGTCGTGCGCATCTTATCGTTACCTCTAAAAAGAATAATACGACGATCCAGTACAGCCATTCGAACGAAAGCAATGAGGAAATTGATTTTGATAACTTTATAAATCAAGTTAATCTCTTGACGGAAATTACCATTCTACTGTCGAAATTACGTTCTTCTGGGTATGTCAAATATCGCCACTTTTGGATACGGATGAAAACAACCAATGATCTTCAAAGTAACAGAGACAATCTGAACAATGATCTAGAAAATTGGGAAAATATCCTGAAAAACGCACGTGAAAATTTCTACTTCCTTAACTACTACTGCTCCGATCAACTATGCACGCTGTATGACTTTTTGATGAACGAATTCGACAATAATTGTGACGAAGTTCTTACTTTAGTCCATTTTGTCGATCGTTCCATCACTAAACAACAACTACAGCAGCACCGAGAATCACAGGAGAAGTTAAAAAGATCGGATATAAACGACAGACCCGATTTATTGGTATCGACTGTTGGTCAAACGTTACAAAACATCTTCAGCAATTCGCAACATGTTATTAGATGCATATCGTCGGATGGTCAAAATCAATCGTTTTCTAAGCTGGAGGCCACAGTTGCCCCGGGAGAGATATTCGTCGCTAGTTTGGAGCCGAACAGTCCACTAACGGCCAATGTTATCCTCACACTGTACGAAAACACGTCAAACGCATTTCCAGAACCGTACCAAATTGTGTTCTGTAGTTCCCAAACAACGTGGGAGGAAATGCATCTTTTTCTCCAAAGATGTTTCGCGCATTCAAAATACTTTCGTCACAAAAGTTTGTTTTGTATTGCAAATGTTGAATTACTACCAAATGAAATGCAGTTTAGATTAGTTAATGCCATCAAAGAGGAACAAAAATGCTACCGAAGTTCCAAGCCTGTCAAAGAAAATGCCGATTATCAACTCGCCTTGATTTGTCGGGGTGGTCACCATCATCACATTGTGGATCAATTTACCCAGTATTCACACCACATACCTGGTATGAGTGATAATGTTCTCGGAGATCGTCTCAAATCTGCTTGGCCTGATGTCAAAATGATCACATCCACTCTTCCTGGCCTTGGTAAAACAGAACAAATCAAACGCGAAGTAGCAGAGAAAAGTATGAACGTTGTTACATTCTCAATCAGCGGCCCATTAGAACCAAGCAAGCTCATCCAGCGTTTGCAAGAGCTAAATGTTAAGAACTATCATTGTTTGCATCTGGATATTGCCGAAGTAAGCGATCCATTGTTGTTGGATACATTCTTATTCCAACTGATTGTCACAGGAATGGTTTCAGCCGGGAATCAATTTTATCACCTACCAACAACACACATCTACATTGAGATAGCAAATACGCTGAAAGATTGGCTTCGACAGTCGTTGGTTGTATCAAAGTATTTCAATCGTATTCACTTGAAGTGGCAAAATTACAAAGATCTTCTGGTCAGTACTAAAATTACAAGTAATGTTCAAGTCGTTTGTCAGTATCTAGATATCTTCGATCGAAGTTGCATTGAATCGAAGGAAGTTCACTTCACTGGATCAAAAAAGTCAGAGCCATTGCCAACACGTCGCTGCCAAGAGCTACTAACCAAGTATTTTTCATCAGATGATATTACTTTTACAACGCTCCATACATTCCTAGGAGTTCTTGCCGATCAACTTTTGAAATTTTCCAAGAGTGCCTTTTTTAAAATTGAAAATCTTAAATCCATGGTGGGCGACGAAGTTCAGGGTGTCCGCATTATCCTGTTCGAGGCTCTTCTGCAAGTATCAAAAGAATTCGCATCCCGAGCGATAACAGTTTGTCTCTCAAGTGAGACACAGAAAAAAGAATCTGCAAGAGTTTTAGATGAAGCGATGGCCTCGACTGCCTGCTCTGCTGAAGATATGGTTGAACGAGTAAAAGAAATGATACAATGGGAAGACAACAACCATTTGCTGGTCGTGTTTCATGGTCTCAACTCGCAAGCGATCACTGCTGTGTACCGGAAAAAAGACCTCGTTCCTTTAAATGTTGAAAAATTATTAGAGAGTCAAGTGGTGAGGGGAAATAAGGAACTTGAAGACTTCAATAATTTTACACAAGAACAACTACAGGAAAAGTTAGAGAAGATAGCATGCATGAATCAGTCTGGAAAGGTCAATTTATTTCCAAATTACGCACTGACTACAGACAACATCCTGAAGATGATATTGATCATATTACGCGTTCGGGTTAATGTTCCAGTTATCATCATGGGTGAGACAGGCTGTGGAAAAACAAGTCTCGTTCGGTATTTGGCTAACACATGTAGAGTACATTTCTATACATTCAATGTCCATGCTGGAATATCGGAAGAAGACATCATCACGTTTATCAATAAGAAAGAAAATCGTGCCAGGGATGTCGAAGAGCAAATATGGATTTTCCTGGATGAAATTAACACATGTGATCATCTCGGCTTGATCAGTGATGTCATGTGTCATCATTCCTTGTTGGGACGACCATTGTCCAAATATCTTGTGTTCCTAGCAGCTTGTAACCCGTACAAGTTACGCCCTGAACAACATATCAAAACTGCTGGCCTCGAAGGCAAGAATATCACTGATGGTTATTCCAGACTTGTGTATCGTGTCCACCCACTACCCGAAGCTATGATTGACTATGTTTGGGACTATGGTTCCCTTGCTGCAAACAATGAACGAGATTATATTCAGAGGATGGTGAAAGAACTGCCAAAGCAGTATGAGAGAATGCTGGTTGATTTGCTTGCTGCATCTCAAGAGTTCATTCGGGATGCTGAAAAGAATAATCCTTTTTGTGTTAGTCTACGTGATGTGCACCGTTGCATTCGTCTCATTAGCTGGTTTCAGGAAATGATTATAAAACGCCAAAAGCTAAACAGCACCAAAGATGAATGTCCCACTCACCTTCTAGGCTACAAGTTGATGTCAGAACGGTACGATGAGGAACCGATGATAAAGAGTATTGTTCTTGCCCTTGCACACTGTTACTTGTCCAGATTATCGAGTACAGAGTTGAGAAAGAATTACCGAAAATGCATGATAACCGTGTTCTCTCGTAACGGAATCATGATGACGTGTGATCAAAATTTGGACCCTTTCGCAGCCATTGTACGTATGGAAGAAGAAGATTATTTGTGTCGAATGGAACTTCCACAAGGCACAGCAAGAAACGCTGCCCTACGTGAGAATGTCTTTGTTATGCTAGTTTGTATCTTAAACAGGATCCCCATTTTCGTAGTTGGAAAACCAGGATGCAGCAAATCTTTATCTATTCAGTTAATCCGAAGCAATCTCCGTGGACGTGACTCGCGAGATCCTTTGTTTAGAGAGTTGCCACAACTTTATGTCGTCTCGTATCAAGGTTCAGAATCGTCGACCTCGGAAGGAATAATCAAAGTGTTTGAAAAAGCTCGAAAATACAAATTCGACAACAAAGATGTCTTGCCTGTCGTTCTGCTAGATGAAGTTGGATTGGCTGAGAATTCCAAATACAACCCTCTCAAAGTGCTACATAGCTTACTGGAACCTGGAGAAGGAAAACTGCCTGATATCGCAGTTGTGGGCATTTCAAATTGGTCTTTAGATGCCGCCAAGATGAACAGAGCAATTCATTTATCAAGACCAGAGCCAACTAAAGACGATTTATACGAGACTGGGCAATCACTACATTATGCTGATGGTGAAGATAACAGCCAGTATTTAGGAAAGTGTGAGCTACAGTGTTTAGCTGAAGCCTATTTCGAATATCAAGCCAAACAAAAGCATAGCAATTTCCATGGTCTTCGTGACTACTACTCACTAATTAAAGGCTTGAAGGGCTGCAACAACTTCGAACAAGTCAACATATCATTACAGCGCAATTTTGGTGGACTTCCTGGTGAAATAATCAACATTCAGAATATTTTCCTTGACAAATTAAGAAGGTTCATGATATCTACATGTAGCAGTCAAGATATTATTCCAGTGACCAAATTAATCCAAGCGAACCTCGCAGATCCCCATGCTCGTCATCTGATGCTCATAACACACGGAGATTCTGCCATTGGTATTTTGAAGCAAAGTCTGGCGCAGTTGAAGAAGGAAACTGTCACAATCTACGGCAGTCGTTTTGAAGAAGATATGTGTGAAGAATATAACTACAGAATCCTAAGTCGTATTATTCTTTGCATGGAGCGGAATTGTATACTGATATTAAGAGATCTAGAAAGAATTTATGGAAGTCTGTATGATATGTTAAACCAGAGTTACGCTGTGGTTGGCAACAGGAAAAATTGTCGTGTGGCCCTTGGAGCATATAGCAACCCTATGTGTCAAGTGAACGACGGATTTCGATGCATTGTTCTTATTGATCAACATAAGGTGAACCTTTCTGATCCGCCATTCCTCAATAGGTTTGAGAAACAAGTCTTGCGCTTCTCCGATGTGCTGACCGAAGACCAACGGAATGTTATTACCGATCTCAATCGCTGGGTTCAGGGAATGACCAGGGTAGAAGGTTTAGAATCTCATTTCAGGGAAACAGACATGTTCATTGGCTTCCACGAAGACACCCTCTCATCTCTAGTCTTATCACATGACCACGACGCAGATCGTTTACCAGAAGAACTCTTGAAGAAATGCAAAGATGACTTGATGTGGATTGCTTCCCCTGATGGTGTGCTTCGGACGCAGGTCTGCAGCCTTTTGAAGGAACATTTCCACGAGGTGCAAGAATTTACTGATCAATATCTGAAGAAGCCACTTCACGAAGGTTTTGCTGCCTTCATGCAACACGTTAAGACCAACCACCAGAAAACATCTTTCTTTGCTAGTGATGAGATTGGATCTAAAACTGTGGTTATGACATTTTCCAACATTCACACAGACATTGGTGAGTGTTTGGACAATGGTTTTAGATGCCAAGTCGAGCGATTGAGTGCGTATAAGTCTGAGAAGCAGCTGGCTGAAAGAATCCATGAATTCTGGAACACACCAGAAAAAGAGTTGTTAGTTTTGCAGTGTAAACCAGAGTTGGATGGCACACATTTACTGCTTGCCCGTTCCATCATAGAAGAAAAGCGAAATTCCTATAAGCAGTGTTTATCTGAGATGGTTTCACAAGGATACAAGCATGTTTGTATCGTAGTACATGTGCAACGTGGAGAAGCCGGAGATAGTGTTCCGTGGCAGTTTAGTTTCTTGTGTGGTTGGAGACAAGTATTCCTTGACGTCCTTGAAGCTCCTTCAGTTCCAATGAACGAAATATTTGGCGAAAGTGTCCACAAGCTTCTCACATCTTCCGTATGGCCCATTTACAGGATTGCACAAAACGATCTCTTATGGTGCTTCACCTGCATCAAATATACAGGACGCCAACGACCCGTAGATACTGTTTTATGCGTCGCTAAGAATCTTTTCAATTCAGAGAAAGTTTCGCAAGTCATCGAGAGACTTATCTTGCAGTCGATTGATTGGAATGCGCTTGAGCAAGATCAGGAAAGTTACTTCAAAGAAAATTGGCAAGTTAAGGTTGCTTGTAATCGCCAGTCATTAGTTAACTCGTCTACTCTTTACTGTGCAATGGAGCAGTTTGTTTCTCGGTTGGTCCGAAATCCGTTGGCCAAAATTGTTTATTTCTTGGAAAAAGAGAATGCTTGGCCTCCTCATCTGGTCGTGGATCATAATGAAACGCTGATATCAAAATTAGAAGATCTGTGGTGTAATTTTATCCTAAATAACACTATTTTCAAGATATCAGATGTTCCAGAGCCACTTGGAGCTGAATCGTACGTTCTTGAGAGCACCAGCCTTGATCTTTGCCTGCCTTTCACTCAAGTAGTTACCAGAAAAGTTGACGGCGTCAAAGAACTGTTTCTGGAATACTATGAAACACTCGTAGAAAATGAAGATAATTTGGACGAGAATGGTCAGTTAAAGCAGGATGTTCGACAACAGCAACTCGAACGCTTTTCTAAGATGATCATAAAGATTGTCCCAGAACTCCTCTCGTTCACTTGTGACTGTTGCGATTCATACATGAAAGATATTTTTGATATGATCACCGCCGACTTTAGTCCAATGTTAAGTCGTCCTCAGCGAGTGTCCATAGCACAAGCAATGTTTGTTTCGGGAGTAAAGCAGGATTTGCCGGCGAAAGATATGCCAGAGTTTTTCACACTACTTCACACATTTGTATGGCTCCATCGGGAACAGATGATTGATTTGTTGAGAATGGTTGATTGCTGTCAGCCGTTTGTAGGGTTAGAAGTTCTGATAAATGTAACTGATGAAGTGTTCCACAGCTCAGAGAAAGTCACGTTCGTGAAAAATCATGGAACTGATGAAGGTGCTAATAATGAATCTTGGGAGACAGAAGAAAAAACAAATGAAACCGAAAGTACAGATAAGAATGGGTCAAATCCTGATCCCAGTGCATCCGAGCAAAGTAAAACGGAGCTTGCTAATATAGAACTTGAGTTGGACGAATCATCACCAAATCTCCAAGATAACCAAGAAGAAGCCGTTAAAGATGAGATAGAGCACAAAGAAGCCGTTGAAGAGGAGATGGAGCATGAAGCTGTTGAAGAGGAGATGGAGCATTGTGAAGATTCAGAAAGATTTGGAGACATCTTAGTCACGGCATACTGTGAAAAAATTCTTCCTTCGCAGGAAATTGTCAAAAAGAATGGTGGTCTTGAACTGTGGATACGAAATGCAAACTTGCTGCTTTCATTGGCGATTAAGATTAGTTCAGCCAGTATAGTTAATTCGCCAGCATTCCATTACCTACGTTTGTGTGTTGATTTCTCAAGGATCATCTTTATTCCATACGCTTTACCATCAAGTTTATCTTCGCTGTATATTTTACACGAAATTGGTACAACTCTTCGACCAGAATACCTCGATCACGAAGAGTCATTTGAAATTATAACCAACCAGCTAATTAAACCATTGAAAAAAGAAATGAAGGATCACGCGGATAAACACGAAGCTTTACAGAAGTTCTCAGCTCTGTTCTATAGTCGTTGTCTTGACACAAATGTAGATACTAGTGGTGCTCGTCCGATAGTCGAGCAAATTCTCTCTTTGGAGAGACCCAAGTTGGTCATGATGATGAGCCCTGTTGTGTTACGACTACTCAAGGTAGAAGAAGAGCAGTCGCCTGGGATATTTATGGATTTAATTATCAATCCAAGTGTTATCGAGGATTGTCCTTGTCTTCAGAATATTGACGAAGTATTCAAAGATCGTTTATTGAATGGTTTGATACATCACGACTCGTATCCCGCAGTAATGATCTGTGATCTAATTCAGTCCTTTTTAAATTTCAATATCAATGATATTAATACCTCTGAGTGTCAAATTTTCAATGTAGCTAGATCTGCCACGATATTGGTATCACAAAACACCGAAGATGGTTGTGGTCTAAGCGTACTTTCAGCCGTCGCATTTCTTCGAAAATTCTTCACAATGTTGGCACAATTTATTGCTGAAAACCCCAATGTCCTGAAAGAAGATAATCCATACAATCTTGTCATGGCCGAAGTCAACTCGCTACTAAAAGATCCAAAATCATTATTACAAGTGTTTTTCATAAAACAACTCCACGAGCATGCAACTTTATTTGATCTACAAAAGTGGTTTGGCCAAAATAACGTTCTTCTACCGATAACGGAAATATGGCGTCATGAAAAAAAACAAGACAAGTCGATGTTTACATCCATATTCAAGTATCCTGAGTATGAAAGAGCAAAGGCGGCCTATTCGAACTTATTGAAATCGAACGATGATTCATCTATGCAAGAATTTTTGACATTATGTAGCAGTTCTCCTAATCACGATTTTGTTCTTCTTGGACTTCTCATAAACATGGTGTACTTGAAACGTGCTGTACGAAAACTCACCGATAAAGAAGAAACTTTGGTTGACTGGTTTGCCGAGAAGGTTGCTTCGTTCCCCGTATTGTTTAAAGAACTTCTGTTGAGAGTTATAGGTTGTCGTGATTTCCATTGCCCACAACTACAACTCTCACCCGAGTCGTCAGTGGAAGAAGTAGAAATGGCGCTGTTAGTTATTCACATTGCCTGCGTCGTCGCCACTAGTGTATTGAGTGAAAATTTGCCAATGTATCGCTACTTTACCAATCGTGTCAAATGTGAAAGTGTTCTTGCCCACTGTACAGAAGATGTACGTTCCATATTTGAATACCATTCATCTGTCAAAGAATCCGTTTGTGTTACTTGTACATGTGGTTTAAGGTTGGCTTTTAGAAGTAATGTCAATGAAAAAGTATGCCCGCATTGTTACGAAGTCTTTGAAGACGAAGCAAGGAACAACACATTTCCCGAAACGGCTGCCACGTTGTCAATGTCCTCTAGTACTGGTGCAAGTGCTGAATGGGATCTCCGCACAAAACACATGAATCCAGCCGTCTACCGTGCTTTACATCTCATCGTGTATTCATCCTACTACGCTGGAATTGCTCTTGGAACTTCATCGGAGGAAAAACTGTCGACTGCCTTAAATCTGCTGCGTGGATTTGATCTCGACAACGACTCCACAAGTCCAGCAGACTTCTGTTTTGAGAAACTAGAAGATGATCTGTCATGTCTGATGAAAATCCTTAGTTGCAAGAAAAATGTTGCAATAAAAGCCATGCATCTTGTGGTTGAGAAAAGTTCAGATCTTATCAGAAGTAATAATCTACTTGGAGCAAACGACTGCTCTACGCCGAAGATGCGTCGAGAATGGGAAGCTATGTTTTCACAGCTCACAGAAACGGCGTTTTTGACTACGCGTGAAACACCTAAGGGAATCAAAGAGATGATAAAGCTACAGCAGATGGATGACAGTCAACAAATTACACTTGAATACAGCATCTTGGAACTTGACAATTATCCAGAAAAACCAGAAGAACAAAACGAACAACTAAAAAGATTATTCCGTGTGACAAAGCAGCCAAGTTTCGAAGATTTCCGTTCAGGATTCCTGTACTGTCCCAAAGATGTCCAAACAAAGCACAGTTTCTTGACGTTGTTCTTTCGCATATTTGACCAACTCGCGATCATTGGCAACCTCCATCCTCTATTGCAATGGTCTCGTCTAGTATCATCAGCATTAACCCACCGTATTAGTAGAAAAGATGCAGAATCTAAGTCCATCAATGATTTCATCACCGGTCACCTTCTTGAATTAGACCGAAGTGCACAGGAAACAAATAGTTTGAATGTGTTGTTTAACAACTTCAAAGAAGCATGGAACAAAATGCGTCCTCTAGTTAACCAAGTCCTTGTGGATAAAGAAAAGGAGATGCCGCGATTGAGGGAGACGGATTATGTAGTATACTGTCTAACGGAAGGTGACCTTGGTATCTACATTCAAAAGGCTATTGAAATCCTCGTTTCTTGCCAAAATTCAATTTTAGACGCGATCATGTCTCTTTCGTCACATCAGCATCCTGCTCTAAGCTTCCTTAAAAAAGACGACTGCAGTGGCGTCGTGTCCATTTCCATTCAGGATGTTAAAGAAAAAGAAATAATCAGTTTCCAATGGTCAAATGATTTGTTCCAATACGCACAAAATAATCCCGAGTATAGTAAAGGCCAAGAAATTACGTATGACTTTGAGCGAATAGAAATGAATCTTGCAACAGAAATCGCATTTGGAAAATGTTATCTTACGGGAACGCTCAACAAGTTTATATTCGCAAAAGAATTGTTCCATTCCTGTGGTCCTTTACTGACAGAGATTCGATCGCTAGTGAGACAAAATCCAAGCTTGCCTGAGGAGGTACTTATAGGTTTGTCTAACCTCAAAGAACGAAGAATCAAAAAAGCACAAGATCTTCTTCAACATATTGAAGTGCTCATTTTCCTGTTGAAAAGAAAATTAAAGGATTTTGACGTAGATATGACCTTGGAAGAGCTCGCTGAAAAATGGTCAGATATGTTACCAAGTCCCTTCCCTGTAAACCTGTTACCTCAACCTAGAAGTTCGATCAAGATTGAACACGTTGCTTCACTTTACGAAGCTCTTGAAGACGTGCTTGCTGACGGCGCTATTGATGGACTTGCTGATAAATTTCAAGACGTGTTGCCGGATGACATGAAAGAAATAGTTAGCGCTATGGTGGACAAAGAAATTGATCAGTTGAAACCACACAACTTCTTGAAGGCACTACGTCGGTTCGTGTTCCGTTACCTTTCATCTGAAACTGAAGGATACTGGCCTGAAGAAAGTAGATCATTACAGTCTTGTCTGAAGGAACCTTCTCTGTGGTTTCCGCTTAAACCACCAAAGCCAGATGAGATTCCACAAGACCTTACTCTCGAATACATCCACTCGATTGTGAAGTATCTTGAAGAATTAGAGAAGGTAAAATTTGCATTTTTACATGTTATCAAATTTAATCTGTACCTTTTTCAGGGATTTCTGTTGACATAAATAAGGGTTTTTATAATGAACATATTTGTCATCATATTCCCCTGATACTGGCTGGGATGAAACGTTTGTCATTACAAAAGAGTATTTCGTGTGAGTTAATTTCGATACGAACTTGAATTTGTTCAACGCAATCCAATAATTACATGCAACATACCAAGCTTTATATAAATAAAGTGTATTTCACAAGCAACCTCGACCACAGATCCTACTTATAAAGAGGGATTTAGTGATTTACATGAAGGATTTACTGATTCCAAATGGTCATTTTATACACATTAAATAAACATTAATAAAATCTATGCCAACTTGATTCCTCAATTGTACTTTCCTTAGGAACTAATTGCTCAGACAAAATCACAAAGGCAATGTCTATTAATCTCAACAGTGGCAACACTTGAGTCAAAGGACCAATGTTACTAGATTTATTTGATGATTTGATAGAATGGTGTATATTAATGATGGTACAAGCCTAACACGATATTCCTGGCGAGGTCTAATAAACTTATGTACATTTCCACTCGATAATTTCCTTCAACTATTGATTAATTGCAATGGTTCGTCCATCAAGAAATCATCATGGACTTATTATATGTATGATAATTATATATTTACAATGGAAAACTCTGAAAATTAGGATTAAACAAGTAAGTTCAAAATTTTTTATTAAATGTCCATTTGTATTCCCAGGAAAGAAAAGGCAATACCAGAAGACCAGGTCTACGAAGTTCTTCACGTCAACCACAAACAATCAAAAAATCTGGTCAACGCCGAATTCCGAAGTTCTCCCGTACATAATGAGTTAACCTTTTAGTATCCTCAAATGGATTGATAGTTTATAAATTCGCGATTAACAGATATGCAATGATACTGCAGCAGTTTAGGAATTATTTTAATATTATGGTGATATGATTTTAAGCAACAAGGACATGCGGTAGTAGAAATTAGTTCAAGACAGGGTTCAGATCTAAATACCAAATTTTCCAATAAGGTTATCGATTTTACACAACCTTGAGTATGAAGATCCACTTTTATATATTAAAGTCTTCTGCAAAATTGACACGATTTCTGCAAAATTTATTAATGCTCTTGTCGTTCAAACGGCCCAGCAATGTTGGGGTGTAAATGCTTACTCTCAAATATTTTTAACAACTATCGACATTGGAAATTTGTGCTTTAAAATACTTTGTGAATGAAACAGTGGAAAAAATTATAATTTGGAAATTGTTGGGCCAACAATGTTGGACCCGTTTAATTAAACGGCCCTTTACGGAAACATTGCAATTTACTACCAACTAAGCCTCTTTCCAAGCCCCGGTCAAACAAGGACGAGAGTTGTTGATAGATAATAATCACTCATTGTTACAGAGATTCGAGATTCAATTTATTCTTCACACGTTTTACAAGATATAGTTACACACTAACAACATCAAAAAATTATCATAATGGAAGGAAAAAAAGAGTTAATTATGGTATTATATCGTGTACAGTGGCCAAAGTAGCTGAGAAGCTTTCGAGTTGGCCACCGTTTACAAATTTGTTGTTTTGTGACTGTTTACATAATTGTGAAAAACATGACGTGTTTGGTGTGGCTGGATCAGTGTCTGGATTTTACGTTTGGCTTAGGATAAGTTTTCTCGTATATTTGAATTTAAATATTCTAACTGAAGTCGACTGCTTAATATGTAGGTCTATCGTTTCCCAAATATTGGATGACGAAGTGTCTTTGCCGTAATTTGTGCGCGCTTTTGGTCTGCTAAAGTTTTAATTTGCCGAGAATCTCGTATTATACGAGTGACAGGTAGATGCGATGGATATGGAGTTTGCAAAAACTGACGGTATCAAGTTGTTAAGGATTTTATATGTAAAAATTGCAATTTTCCATTTAAAAACATTGTCAACGTTGAGTATTCCTAATAGATTGAGGTAGGTACTGGCATTTTCTCTTTTATGTGCAAAGAAAATATTTCGTACACATTTATTTTGAGCAGTGCGAATTTTGGACAGAGGCCATTTCAATAAAAAAAATAATAAGATAAAAGTTTAATGGATGTTTCAATTATGTTGAAACTAAAATAGAATATTTATTTTAATTGTGTTGTTAAACTCGATCGACCCCAGTAGTTTTTGATAATACACCTCAAGAACAAGTTTAATCATATTCTAGAAACCGTGTTTGATCCCGAAATTACTTTATAAAACTTTATTTAGCGTGCATGTTTAAGTGGACACGTATTTGTAGTTATAATTGTAACTGTATGTGTGAATTTGTGCTCAAAAAAAGAATTCTTAAAGAGGCTGTGAAGTCCGTTCTACTCATGCGCGTGTTTTGTTTACATTTTTGTTTCAAACAATAGATAATTTAATTAAAATTCCGATGTGGGCCTCCAAGTTAGCTCATTACGCATTCAGAATATATCACGAAGGAGAAATTGAACTACTAAAACAAAACTTTAGCCCCAAAACAAATTTTAAATCGAAAACGCTAAGAAGCACTTCTTGCAGAGGTACGGACAAAATTTGATTGAAATTTGTACACATTTTGTCCATACCTTTGTATAAAGATGTGTTTCTTAACATTTTCAATCTCAAATTTGTCATCTTGGAGCTAAATGTGTACAAATTTCAATCAAATTTTGTCCATATCTCTGTAAGAAGTGCTTCTTAGCGTTTTTTATTTAAAATTTGTTGTTTTGGGGCTAAGTTTTGCTTTAGTAGTTCAATTTCTCCTTCGTGATATATTGTGAATGCGTAATGACCTAACTTGGAGGCCCACAGATCGGAATTTTAATTAAATTATCTATTGTTTGACACAAAAAATGTAAACAAAACACGTGCATGAGCAGAACGGACTTGACAGCCTCTTTAAAAAAATACAGTACATGATAGTGTTGGGAAAGCATTAGCTATAACCAAGGTCACGTGACTGCCAACTCTCATGCACTCTCATCCTCGTTTGATTCGGGCTTAAGGCTATTATCCTTTGAGCATTCGACCGTAATTATTTAATGGCGTATTATTTTGGTTTGTGGAAAACGTTACGTATATTTACTATTGCAATGCTTTCGACCCCAAAAACTGTAATATTATAGTTTGAAAGAGTCATCTTATGTTTATTGATAAAATGTTCAACGAATCACTATAACCATAGCCCATAGGGCTGACGTATTTCCAACTATATCTGAACAATCTGAACTCAAACTTGGACTAATTGTATAACATTATAGCACATCATAGCATTAGTATAGCTGCAGTGGCGTAGCGCTCATTGGTTAGGGTTAGTTCAAAAAGTAAGGGCCCCCGACAGTTAGGGGCCCCCATCAGCCACGGCCTATCGCCCAGAAAATTAGAAAACGTAAAAAATGCAGGTTAAGGATCAATGGGAAAATGAAAAATTAATAAATAAATGCTAAATAATAAAGCCTCTAACGACAACGGTCGCTGTTTAATCTTATTAGTTGTTACATGTGTTGGAGACTGCTGTTGTCATTGTTATAGAGACGGAATTTTCCAGAACATTCTATAAATATTCAATATAAATATAATATCTCAGTCAAACAATGACAACAGTGAACAGGACCCAATATTCCTAAGGGCCTCCTCTTCCTCCGCTACGCCACTGTATAGCTGCTATTTGGTAAAATACAACACAAAGTCTTGGACTTGCAAATAATTTGTAGTCGTTTACTCCTCGATAGAGTAAAATTACCATAAAATAAAATAAATGTAAGCTGTTTACTGCAGTTGTAGATGCAGTGATTTATATAACGAATGTAAGCTTTCCAACATAGTTTTCATTAAAAATTGCGAATTTGAAAAACGTAAATGGACTACAGTATTTTGATTGCCAACAACATTTATCGCTTATCATTTATGCATATATTTCAATGATATTTCAACACGAAATTACATATAAATATTGCGGCAGTAAATGTTTTAGTACTAAAGGAGATCAATAGAGAATACCCATCACTATTAAAATTGAATATATGAAAAATAATATTAGACATTGCATTCACTTATGACGTCACAAAATTCTGAAAAAAATTGCAAAAGCCAAAAAAATTTAGCTTTCTCCCATCTTGATTAACTAATATTAATGGTTTCTAGGTTAAAAAATCCAACATTTGAGTTTAATAAATTGGACTTTATTCAATCACTTGGTGCAAATACCGTGCAATTTGGCGCATCATCGTAGCAGGAAAAAATTGGTGCTAAAAGTATTATAGTGCAAATACGCAATTCAGTCAAATTGGCTGCAAAAGTATTTTCTCAATAAATTATCTATCTACTGTATACAGTCAAATCACTCGTAAAACGTGCAAGAGATATTTTTGTAATTTTTTTCATAGTTTTACGTGATTTTGTTTTGTTTATCCTGAAGGTGTACATCTATTCATCCCTCGATCGGAGTTTTAGTTTCAAATTGAATTCAACGTTTGCACAATGTCAATGCCGGATTTGAAGATGATATTAAGGGCTTATTTTTAAAAATGGTACGTCAAAACTTAATGCAATTTTAGTTTGTTTTGTTTTTGTGTTTCAAAAGTTATTTTTGACTGCCTAGCTTTTGTTTGTTTTGCTGCCAAGAAATTTATGGGTCATTTATCTGACACCATTTGGCAAGAAATTTCCAGTATTTAAAATTCACCGAAAAATAGGCCTACAAAAGTTTCTGTGAAACTGCGGGCCGCTAGTTTTTTTTTATCTACAAATCAGCTTTTTACATTTATAATGTATAATACTATTGTTTGTGGAAACACCACGTAAATTTATTACTCCAAAGCATTCAATCTGTATAAGCCCGGATCTGTGGTGTTTCCACAAACAATAGTAATATATATGTCGCAATGCTGCCAATGCAAGCCTACAAAAAACTCAATTTGTACTACTTGTCATTTGTAGACCGTTAATTTGCGCTCTGCCACTAGATGTGTACTAGGTACAATGAACCTAGTACTTTGTTTTTGATGCATGGATTGTCATGATATTACTTATCTTCAGACCAAGGTCTAGGTACTCTTTTGTTTTCCCAATCACCAATGTCAATATTTTGAACTTCCTAACATACAAAAATCAATGATTAAGGTAATAAGAAATATTATTAAATCAGTGCATGCATTTATACCCTAGCCAGCCAGAGACTCGTGATACACACATCCACTACAACATATAAGCCAGGATTAATAAAACAAGAGGACTGAGAGTGAAACCCCCAATTCCCCAAAGCACACAAGGGAGCAAAGTTAGTTAACCCCAACATCACAAATAGTCACTACAACAGCAGGTTCAATCAGAGTTCAATATATTATCTTCAAAATTTTAAGTCTATTAAACCATTGAGCTGCAACTTGCCCAAATGCATGCACCCTATTATTTCACCCTATAGCTGTCTGAACTAAATTAATTTACTTGACAATGTCAAGAGGAGAGTAACCCGGCCAATTATATCTGCCATTAACGTGTCTTGTTAACCCATTGAGCACCAGTACTCCTCCCTTGATTAGTAAAATTGTCTGGCATTAGACAGAATAAAATAAGGTAGCTAGGGCACGTACATTATGGCACAATGCATGATTAACCCTGATCTAAACTAATATTCTTCCATTAGTGAATATACAGATAGCTACACCTGTATATAGGCCTGATATGACATAGAAGTTACAGTATTAGTAATACTTATAGCCATGAAGCTCTTGAAAATCTTGAGATTTCCTAAAATCCTTTCACAACTGGCCTGAATGCATACCGCTAGGTAATACTTTTACATTATATTCGACAATACATACTTTGTAAGCCTCTTCCAATGTCAATGGCTTTTCTTTTTTCTTCACTTGTAACTTCTGAGTTTCTTCATAATTCAGCTGTTAATTGAAAGAATAATTAATCAAGTCAATACCAACCTTACCTGGGGTTTCTTTTTGCTAAGATCATAGCATTGATGATGCATTTTAATTAACCCTTTAAGTACCATAATAACATTACACCTGAATGTTTTCTATTTTACTCGGTCTAACACCAGACAATTTTACTCATCAAGATGAAAGTGCAGTTTTGGCATTCAAGTAGTTAATCTGTCTGTCTGCATTTTAACGTGTTATAAGCCTTTAATGGACATTGCACACAAATGGATAAGAATTAACATTTAGCTACAAATTAACCCATTAAGTATGTCGCATATTGTGCCCTGGCCAATACCCCCTACATCAATATGTCAAGGGGAGCGTAAGTACTGAATGGGTTAACTAGACTATCTGCCTATGTGTCCAGTAACCAACCTGTATGCATTAAACCCTAATGCACCCTACTTTATTATTTTACTCTGTCTAATGCCATATTTATAACTCTGCTCATCAAGGGAAAAGAAAGTTCACTGGCCTCAGAGTGACAAAACGCAACAAATTAGCAACGGTTTTTAATACTAACACTAACCCTATTCCAAACACCAACTCTATTAAACCTTAACCTAATAACCCTACTCCAAGTTTGTTTCTAAACGAATCTTGAAAATAAGTTGTGCAAAATGTCATTCTGAGGTCAGCGAAATAAGTTCTTGCAAGCGAAGAGTGCTGCTGTGCTGGTAAAGTTACTACAAACCTTTCGGACTTTTTCATCACGTTTCTTCATCTTAATTTCTGTGAACTCAGACAAACCAACTGAACCAAGAACAACCAAAAGCTACAAACAAAATGTTTTATAGTTTATACTCGAAGTTTACTTGTTTGCAGCACCATACTTCTTTAATTATTAAAACTTTGTCATTTGCATTTTTTTGCACTTCAGGGATATTAAAATACTATGTACATTAATATTTTCAAAATGGTTCATGTATATATAAAATTGAAAGGACTACATACCACCATAGGCATTCCAAACTTTAGAAAAGCTTTCTGATCACTGCTTAATCGTTTACCGAGTCTTTTACTCCAAACTGACCATGACCATGCTGCCATCTTGTTTTGATACTGAGCAATACTTCATCTTATTTCAGATATAGTGATTCGAATTTTTATTTTGGAAAAATTGCCAACAAGATTGAAACAAGCTGTTAACAACTTGTAACAAGCTTGATGGCATTATCAAACTTGAAACTTGTTACAAGGTTGTTCTAGCAAATCTGATACAGTCATGATATAATAAGAATGTTACAAGGTTGACGACACAAGGTTGTAACAATATTGTTATATCACGACTGTGTCGGACTTGTTGGAACAACTTGCAACACGTCTGATACTATCAACGACAACAAGGTTGTTGTTAACAGCTTGTACCAAACTTGTTGACAATTTGTGACAAGCAGTGCGAAGACAACTTGTTGACAAACTTGGTACAAGATGTGATTTTTGGCGTGTGTACAATCCATAGCTCAGTGGTACAATCACATTCGCGTAATTGACATATTTGACCGAATTTATTCTGATTGAGACTAAATGTGTTTGCTCCACATCTTTAAAATTGGTTACAACAACTGGGCCAACAAGCAGTGCGAACACAACTTGTTGACAGCTTGTTAACAAATTTGTAACAATTTGTTTGCAAACCTGTAACAACTTGCGCGTTTTTACGTGTGTAACCTGCAAGCAGTCCCATGGCATTTGTCAAAATATGTCACGTACATTTATTCTATGGTTAAACAAACAACATAATAATTTATTATATATCAATAGTCAAAGTCGCATTTTTCTGGTGTTTTATTGGTTGAGAGCATATCACGTGAGAGTGACGAAATTAGGCTGTCTCCCTCGCAACAGCGCGAGAGGGAGATAATACGTTATCGACCGGCGAATAACAAAAAAAATCACGTGCGCCATCACGTGAAGATGCGACCTTTGGACAAGCCTAGTACGTAATTAAAACTTTCGCTTTAAGTAACTGCAGTGCAGCCAGTGTTTAATGTAACGTTTTAACAATAAAATATTTCATGTATTTACGTTCATTTGTTCTTTAATTTGTTGTTTCTTTGACTATTGATATATAATAAAACACTTATTTACTGAGACCTCGGGAAAGCAGTGTGTTTTGTGGACCCTCGACCGTCGACGGTCTCGGGTCCACAAAACACACTGTTTCCCTCGGTCTCAGTAAATAAGTGATAAATATTTGATACTTATTTAAGACTTATGAATGCTAACACCTTTTGTTACAAAGATTTGAAATTTGTACACAGCTGCTCGCAGCGCCTGACCATATTGTGACATCTGCGTATTGTATGAGCTCGCGTAGTTTTTCATCGATGATGTGCAGTCGCTTGCATGGTGATGCCCAATGATGTTTTCCAGGGGGAACGCCGTCCCTCCACCTTTTTTACCACGGGAACAGCGTCCCCCATGCCAAAATCAACCATGGGGGAACGCTGTTCCCCCTAGTAGGGAATTCAGTGAACGCCGTTCGACACCGTCCAAATAATTTTGGTTATTAAATACTTGTTCTACAAACGTACGTGGAAATACTTCAGAACGTAATTTTGCAGAAATTTCTACTTGCAGAAAATTCTAGCAGACTAGTACAAAAATACTTATTAAAGGGGCAGTGTCACGGCGCTGATTGGCTAAAATAAACGGCGCAAAGAAACGTTTAAAATTAACTACATGATTGGAAAAGATGCAGCAGCCTTCAATTTTTAAAACAAAGTAGGGATGTCCTGCATAACGAAGGGATTATAAATATACTAAAACTGTCTGTACCAGTGTGGGTAGTACCAATGTGAAAATGCTGTGCGAGTGGTTATATTACTACCTTAAAAAACAAGCAGAAACTCGACGGATTATAAATCTTATATTTGTGTTTCACTCCTAATTTGATTAGTTGTTGGCAGACAGTTTTTCAAGTTCTCGCATATTTTGGATGCGCAGTAGAACCGTGACACTGTACAAACACTGTATTGTACACCAGCCTCCC
>CACRXK020007160.1:0-23464 GCA_902702795.2 Paramuricea clavata
ATTATCAGACTTGTTACAAGGTTGTTTTAGCAAGTCTGAGACAGTCATGATACAACAAGAATGTTACAAGGTTGACAACACAAGGTTTTAACAATATTATTATATCATGACTGTCAGACTGTATCGGACTTGTTGGAACAACCTTGTAACAAGTTTGATAATATCAACAAGCTTGTTACAAGCTGTTAACAACTTGTAACAAGCGTGATGGCACTATCAGACTTATTACAAGGTTGTTCTGACAAGTCTGTTTCTGTCATGATATACCAGTAACAGGAATGTCACAAGGTTGGAACAATATTGTTATATCATGACTGTATTGAACTTGTTGGAACAACCTTGCTACAAGTCTGATAATATCAACAAGCTTGTTATTTAAGTAGTTAACAACTTGTAACAAGCTTGATGGCATTATCGGGCTTATTACAAGGTTGTTCTAACAAGTCTGATACAGCCATGATATAATTACAAGAATGTTACAAGGTTTACAACACAAGGTTGTAACAATATTGTTATATCACGACTGTATCAGACTTGTTGGAACAACCTTGCTACAAGAAATCATTATATAATACACACGTAAAAATTCACAGCTTGTAACAAGTCTGCAAACAAGTTGTTACAAATCTGTTCACAAGCTGTTGACAAGTTGTGTTCGCACTGCTTGTTCCCAGTTTGTTGTAACATGTTTGGAACAAGCTGTTAACAATTTGTAACAAGCTTGAAGGCATTATCAACCTTGTTACAAGACTGTGCTAACAAGTTTGTTACAACCATGGCATAACAAGGATGTTACAAGGTTGTCAACACAAGATTGTAACATTATCTTGTTATATCAAGCATGTAACAGACTTGTCAGAACAACCTTACAACAAGTCTGATGATTTCGACAAGGTTGTTACAAGTTGTCAACAAGTTGTTCCAAACCTGTTGACAACTTGTGACAATTTTAAGCAGTGCAAACACATCTTGTCGACGGCTTGTTGGCGGACTTCTTACAAGATGTGAGATTTTTGCATGTGTACTTGTTACAAGGTTGTTCTAACTATTATTAATTAGGACATCCAAAGGGATGTTTTCTGGAATGACATATTATGATTTTATTTCAAATTTGTTGACAACTTGTAACAGGCTTGATGGCATTATCAGACTACGTTAGCTAATTAAAATTTTACTTTTATTATGTTTGGTTTTAAAGTTATTTGCTGGGCTCTGCTCTTTATCTTTGTTACAAGGTTGTTCTAACAAGTCTGATACAGTCATGACATATAACAAGAATGTTAGAGGGATGATGACACAAGGTTGTAACAATATTGTTATATCATGACTGTATCGGACTTGTTGGAAACACCTTGCTACAAGCCTGATAATATCAAAACAAGTATTATCAGACTTGCTACAAGGTTGTTCTGACAAGTCTGATACAGTCATGATATAACAAGAATGTTACAAGGTTGATGACACAAGGTTGTAACAATATTGTAATATCATGACTGTATTGGACTTGTTGGAACAACCTTGTTACACACATAAAAATGCACAAGTTGTTACAGGTCTGCAAACAAGTTGTTACAAATCTGTTCACAAGTGTCCGCACTGCTTGTTCCCAGTTGTTCAAACAAGTTTGAAACAAGCGCTGTTAACAACTTGTAACAAGCTAGATGGCACTATCAGACTTGTAGCAAAATTGTTCTATCTAATACAGTCATGATATAACAAGAATGTTACAAGGTTGAAGACACAAGGTTGTAACAAGCCCGATAATATCAACAAGCTTGTTACAAATTGTTTAATATAACAGCTTGTTCCAAACTTGTTGACAACTTGTGACAAGCAGTGCGAAGACAACTTGTTGATGGCTTGTTGACAAACTTGTTACAAGATGTGAGATATTTGCATGTGTACAAAAAATCATTATAGGAGTACTTGTATCATATATCAAACTCATGTATACTCATCTTGCTTTGACTCAAGGTTAATCATTGAATTATGTTTCCTTTTATACTTTTCAAGATTGGAATCTCATTCTTGTTCATTCATTCCCTAACATTCCATTTTTTCATTCACTTGTTCATTCATATTTTTTTAAATTAACTGAATCAAGACTTAAAAAAATTGCAAAATATTTCAAACCCTACCTGTCAGCCCAGGTACCCAGTCGTGTCTCTTCCCAATCCGTATTTCCCCCACCAAAATTATGCCGCGATGTCCTTTCCATGCCCTTGAAAAACCAAAACACCTCATTCTTTCAATGCAAAAATTTAATTTTCACATCAACAAATCAAAAAAACATACATACAAACATACAGACCTCTTTAAATTTTGTAACTATATCCTTACACGTTTCACATTTCTCCTTGGCACAAAGCGAAGTAGATAACATCACAAGAAAGACAAAAATTAAATGCATCTTTTCAAATAACTTTTATATACAACACGAGTTTACTATAAGCTTGCACCGGAAACCAAGTTCGCTTCCAAAATTCACAAATTCTACGACGCGAATGCAAGACTTTTCTTTAAATATTTGCAATATACGAGGTCATAAATATAATATTAAATTATAAAAGAAATCGCTACATAGACGAGCGAGCATTTTCGAGTTTAAATATTTCAATTTAGTCCATGAAACGCCGCCAAGTCACCAGCAACCACAGACAGGAAGCTATTCTGACATTAGTACCGGAACACGAAAGGAGAGAATAGCCATGCTGCTTATTTCAAAACTTCCTATTTTGTTAAAAACTATTAAATTTAAACCATTTGTTGAACAGTATATATAAGATAGTATTCTTACATAATTGTTGCATAGTCAAGAGTTTGGAATAAAGGTTTTTCGTAGTTTTTTTTTCAAAAAAATCATACTCAAACTAGATTAATTTTGCAATTCTCCCAAAGTTTTAGCAACAGCTGTATCGACGTGGTGAGTTTTCACCGCGTCGCTTTGCATCGACCAATCAAATCATTCCACGTCCATCACGTGGTCATTATGAACCAATCACAAGCGGCCACGAGCGGACAGTTGTCGCGTGCTCGACACCGGTTGGCAAGTTATGTCCATGTGCTTTCACAATACAAAACCATTCAACGAGAGTTTCTACGAGTGATTGTTGGTTCTTCTGCGAGGAAAAGACCTTCTCTTTTTCGTTCCAAGATGAACAAATTATTTTACCTTCTCGGGATTTTTGTTGTATTACTTCTAAGTTGTAAGTATAAATGGTTTTTTACAAATTTAAAATGTTAACCTGACATTTAGTGGAACCGGAAGTCCATTGAATTGGAAGTATTTTGCGCTTTTTGCGAAATTTCGTTTGGAAATCTTATTTGCGAAGCGATCTGAGAAATTCGTGCGTTTCTCAGCAAGTATTTAACTTGTATTTGTTGCTTCAAGTATCGATATTTGCTAACAGATCTTTGGTAAAAAGTTTATATCCAAAACGTACGTTGCAAGCCACTATTTTGAAATGTACAAATTTTAATTGGTATTAATATACAAATTTTATATGAAATATACAAATTCCAAAAGTATTATTAAACATTTGTAAAATTTTGATTATGAAAATCAAAGCTAATTGGTGCAGATCTTTTGTGTGATTTTTCAATCGATTTTGTATTTATGCACGTAGGCTGTAGCCTAGCATGGCTAAATATAATTTTATGTAGCAGGTATTTGACAGAATAGCTTTTGTGTATAAAGCATGTGTGAATTGTGAAATGATGGTTTGGACAGCTGCTGTAATATTAAAGGGACCATAGTTACAGGCATTGCCAGGTTTTCCAGTCAAGAGGGCTGGAATTATCCGAGGAGAATTTGAGTCGCACTTAGTTTCATGTCTGACAAGTTTGCATGTTATTTGCAGAGCCAATATTAGAGACTTCAAATTAGGTATCCATTGGCACATTGCATTTTTAAACCCCCGACGGAGAACATCGGAATGTCCAATAGCCTCCCCCCAAAGGGAGGGTTCAATTTGTAAAGCAAATTGTGGAAATTCCACAGGGTAGGTATATAAAAAGTGACTAAAACTTATGGAATTTCCATGAGTTGGTCAACAATGGATAAGAAATTCCAGAGGATAGGTTAAAAATCAGCAAGGAATTCTGCAAGGGATAGCTACTGATTGAGAATAAATAAGGAAATTCCATTGGATGGGTTTTTGGTGTTTCCTGTGGCCATTTTCTAGGGATGGGCTTGTGGCCATTTTCTAGGGATGGATATCAATACTATCAATACAAACACTCGATACTATTGATACCAGGGTTTTGAATAAAAGTATCGATACTGGTAAGAAATATCGATTGTTTCGATACTTCTGAGCCTGCGATATTCTTTTTTCTGATATTACATTTTTCATCATGAAAATGATAAAAAGTAGTTCATTTTCTATGGTGCTTTAATGGTCCACGGGTAGGATCAGAGTTCGTGATTATGTTAGTTACAATCATGAAAATAAACGTGTCGAAAACATATTCAACCAGCATGATTTTGGCGAGGAGATGAAAAGTTTTGTTGTTGTAGTTGTTCAAGTTGGGAAAATATCGATATTGAAAAAAAATTGGCAAATATCGAGTAAATATTGTATCGAATGAAAAAGCTGGTATCGCCCATCCCTACCATTTTCTTGGTTGTGAAATCAATTATACAGTGGGGGCAGTAGCCAGCCAGCCATGAAAACTGGTCATGCTATGCCATCTATATAACCTGTATCTAAATAGATTAAAGACAATACATTTCTAAAGGTTTGAATAATGTGAATCAAAATTAATAATTTGCATAGCATGACCTGTTGCTATAGCTAGCTTTGTCACTGATTGATTAGTTTGGAAATCTTTTGAATATCTCATTAATCCTTGGAAAAATTTTTTGAAACCTGCATTTTGTATTGGGTTTCATACATATGTTTATATTTCCATGGTTGTTTATTGTTTTTCCCACGAGAGTGTATTAATTAGCCAAGTTTTTGTTAAATAATGTCAATGTAGTTCCAACAAAAGCGCTTTCCCTGTTTTTCACTTGTGACTCGGGGTTCGAATTAGTTGGGGGAAAAATGATGTGCAACTTTTTTTTAAAAATGTGGCTCTAGGTTCGTGATTGTATTAGCTACTCATTCAAACTTACTCAACCAAACTGCAATAATTTAATTATTTGAATACTTTTTAAACATTGTTTGCAATCTTTGATATACAAACCTAACACACACAGTCGCAGTAACACACACATCAGTCATGTGTTTGTCTGTCATGGTGGCTAAAATGTAACACCTTCCATGCTGCTAGTGTGCATGCAAAAGCACTTGTTTATATAAGACAACAGATTGGCTTTGTTTTTAAACTATAAATATGGATGGATGTTCATTAATAGTCCCAAGTCTGATTTTTTTGCACATCGTTTGGAAAAGTGATGTGCAACTTTCACTATTTGGTCCAGAACGATGTGCAAATTGCACATTGCTAATTCGAACCCTGCTTATGTACACCTACCGGCCATGTCGGGTCCTCACGTGTGTGTGTTGTAAACAAAAAGTGTGCAATGCATTATACTTGACAATGCCTAAATTTGAACCACAACGCCCCTACTCCACCCTCCCCCCAATATTTCCAAAAATATGAGTGTAGAAGTCAGAAGGTTCTAAGCAATTGTTATTGTAACAGATCAACTAAATATTCTTTTTGTTATTTTTAGCTCAATGTCGTGGCGAGGAAGAGGCGAAAGAAACCGTGGACGAGAAAACCGAACCGGAATCAGAACCCAAAGTAGAAGATGACATTGGTAAAAGTCGCGATGGATCAAAGACCGATGACGAGGCGGTGCAACGAGAGGAAGAAGCTATCAAGTTGGACGGCCTGAATGTCGCCCAGATGAAGGAATTACGAGACAAAGCTGAAAAACATGTGTTCCAAGCGGAAGTTAGCCGTATGATGAAACTGATTATCAATTCATTGTATCGAAACAAGGAGGTTGGTAGAATTGAATGTTATTGATTTTCTCACACATTGGTGAGTGGATTTCCCAACAAGCTATATATATTTTTTTGCCTTACCCGGGTTTCTTTTGTTTCGGCAGGGTCGATTAATAATTAATCGCCTGGTTGAGCAGGCGATTAGTTCTAATAATCATTAGTTCTAATCGCCCGTTGGCAAGGGTCACACCCTTTGTCTCCCTGCCAACTACGCATTAGGCAAGTGCCGCACGCACATAATCGTGCAAGGAACAGCAACAGTTAGCTCCGAGCCGTCAATAGTCTATCATCCGATCCCTGAGTTGTTGCATCATTTAAATTACACATGTGCAGTTTCCGACTTTATACTAATATATTTAGCGTTTTTGTTGTGGTACGTTAAATGATAGATTGCGCATGCGTAACCTATTAAAGTGTAAACAGTGCGCATGTGCAACAAGCTTTTATATCCCACAAGCAAGGAAGCAAATGTTTTAGCTTAAATTAGCTGATTGCAAGTAGGGCATGTTTGTCCATTTTTAAATGGGAGTGCAACTATGCTATTACAAACTAATAGCATGGCTTTTCGGGAGATGCAAACCTGCCTCAGGTTACGGGGCCATTTAATCACTAATCTCCCTGAAGTCATGTTATTACTTATAATTAATGTACTCCATTATTTTAAGACCTTAAGTAGAGGTCTGACCAAGGCTATAGAAGAATGGTTTAGCATAGTTGTGCAACCATTTTAATAGAATCTCTCATTAGTTCATAATTTTTTATTTATAACTACAACCTTATTAGGTCTCTTATTGATCTTGTTAAAATTGTGAATTAGCTTGTTAAAATTTTTAATTATCTTGTTAGTATATTCCTAACAATCTTGTTAAAATTCCTAATTAACAGTAATATTAGAATTATGGTCTCATTACATTTATTGATTATTTGATTAGAACTCTTAACTTTCTTGTTAGAATTGTTAATGACCTCATTAATTAGGATTCTTAAAGATGTTCTTAGAAAGTTTACCAGTAATTTATTATTTTATGAGAATCACTAATTATCTCTAGAATTGCTTAATTATAATAATTCCTACGTTGGTGTGAACAGTTAATGATCTGATTAGATTTCAACAGTCTTTAATTAATCAGTATTCTTATAGCAATCACTTTTGAATTCTATAACATATCTAATGGGTGATATTCTCGCTATAGGCTAAATTTTGATCAAGGCAAGAAGAACTCCAATACCATAGCTAGAAAGAGCGTCTTAGAATGAGTAAAACTGCAATGATTGCTTGCTAAATATTGTGAAATGAAAAAATATAGCCCTGTGAAGTTTGCAAATTTTGTACCATATATTTGTATTACGCGCGGTAAAAATAACCACATTCGGCTCAAAAACGGTTATTTTTACCGCGCGTAATACAAATATATACAAAATTTGCGAACTTCACAGGGCTATATTTTCCTCATTTTACAACAATTCGCAACCAAACTTTGCAATTTTACTCATTTTAAGATGCTCCTTCCAGCTATGGTAATGGCTTTCGTTCTTCTGGTCTAATCGTCCATTAGAATCAACTGCAAACGATCTAATTAAATCTATTTTATCCATTCTAGATCTTCCTCAGGGAATTAATCTCAAACGCTTCGGATGCGTTGGACAAAATTCGATTCCTCTCTCTCACAGACAAGTCTGCTTTGGCAGCCACGGAAGAAATGTCGATCAAGATCAAGGCTGACAAGGACAATAATGTCTTGCATGTGACAGATACTGGTATTGGAATGACGAAAGAAGACCTCGTGAAAAACCTTGGTACGATCGCAAAATCTGGAACGAGCGAGTTCTTGTCGAAATTGCAGGTTTGTATTATTGTATTTGTGGCTGAGTTTTACTGACTACTTGTGATTATGCATATGATTATGAGGCAATTTTTTCAATGTCATGTATTTGCAATGAAAAGTGTTCAAAAATATATCCAGTGCGTTGGGTAATCAATTTCAGTGGTGCTTCAATTACTTTGAATTTGTACTCGAGTAAAAGTAGAAGTAATTAAGAGGCAAATTTTTTCAATATCACATATTTACAATGAAAAGTGTTCAAAACCTAAAATCTTTTTGGCGTTCCTCTCAAAATTACTTTGTTTTAGCTTTATTCTCTATAGTTTATACAGTTAGCTACCTTTTTAAATGCATCTGCCGGTTGAGAAACATAAAATAATAGTTAAAAATTGTCAATTAAAATACAATTATCAATGATGCTTTAAAATTGGCGCCATATTTACAGCCATATAAGCAAAATTTACTGAACTTCAGACATCATTTTCTCTTTGGCGTACCATCTAAAATCTCTTCATTTTAGCATTATTTTACAGATAAAGCACTAAATATTCTTTTTAAGTTTGTTTGCCGATTGAGAAACGTATCGAAAAATAAAAATTTTGAATTTAGTCATGACCTCAAGTGACATATTAGACGCATTAGTTTTGAGCGCGTGTTACGTAACATACAAAAAAATACGCTTACCTAAATACATACTTAGGCCTAGACTATTCTATCTTTTACAACAATTGTGATATTACTTTTATAGTTAAAAATATTATTGCCCAGCAAATAATTCGTAAAAGAGGCATATTCAAAAAACATTTGGAATATAAAAAAAAACTATTTATTGAGTAACGTTTCGTCACATTACAAGCGACGTCATGAGACTAAATACAGTTAAGCTATTTCATCTATTTTATAACATATTTTGAAAAAATATATATACTGTATGATATACAATTACAAACGGTTAAAAAGTTAAAATTAGAAAGATACAATGTTCATGGTATATTGACATGTACAAGATACTGAGATTAGTTGAATATACCATGATTATTGAATATACCATGAACATTATATCTTTCTAATTTTAACTCTTTAACTGTTTATATCGTATATTTTTTTTCTTCAAAATTTGTTATAAAATAGATTAAATAGCTTAACTGTATTTAGTCTGATGATGTCGCTTGTAATGTGACGAAACGTTACTCAATAAATATTTTTTTATATACCAAGGCAAATGTTTTTTGAATATGCCTCTTTTACGAATTATTTGCTGGGCAATAATATTTTTAACTAGAATTTGACTTCCGCCTGGTGTTTCTATTGCTGATATTACTTTCTTAACTGTATTTATCCTAAGCCACCCTGTCAACTTTCCCTGTGGGAGGAAATCGGAGCACTCGAAGAAAACCCACGACTTTCGACAGAGCATTGACCGACTCTTTTCACATGAGTCCGTAGCGAGAATCGAACCCACAAACTCGGAGGTAAAAGGTGCCATTGAAGCCCAAATAATGAAGATGAAATCAAAAACATTCCAGCATTAATTTGTTACAAATTCTGTGTTCTAGGATTCCCAAGATGACACCGTGAGATCAGGCGATCTGATTGGTCAGTTTGGTGTTGGTTTCTACTCGTCTTTCCTGGTTGCGGATCGCGTGATTGTCACCAGCAAACATAACGATGATAAGCAATACGTCTGGGAATCAGATGCCGCCTCGTTCAGCGTCACTGAAGATCCACGAGGCGATACCCTCAAGAGAGGCACCACCATCAGGTAATACGATGGCTCGACGTTTTCTGTGATGCAAATTGTAGTCGCCTTTGTCTTAGAGTAAAGATGCTATTAAGTTCTTTGTATGTTTGCATGGCGATAAAACATATAATAGTTTTGTTTGTGGAAACACCACGTAAATTTATTTTATTACTGCAAAGCTTTCGATCCGTAAGCCCGGATCTTCATCAGTGCTAATAATATGAAGATCCGGGCTTACGGATCGAAAGCTTTGCAGTAATAAATTTACGTGGTGTTTCCACAAACAAAACTATTAAAGATGCTATTGTTGATGAGAACTCTCTAGAAAACACTTTTCTACGTGGTTATGACTAGGCCTATATTCAATTTTCTTAATTTTTGATACGTTTCTTAAGCGGCAAATAAACTTAAAAAGTATGTTTAGTGCTTTATCTGTAAAATTATGCTAAAATGAAGATATTTTATATGGTACGCCAAAGAGACAATGATGTCTGAAGGTTAGTAAGTTTTGCTTATATTGCTGTATAAATATGGCGTCAATTTTACAGCAGCAATGATAATTACATTTAAGTTGATAATATTTAACTATTATTTTGTGTTTCTCAACCGCCAGATACGTTTAAAAAGGTTGCTAACTGTGTAAACTACAAAATAAAGCGAAAACAAAGTAATTTTGAGAGGAACGCAAAAAGATTTTAGGTTTTGAACACTTTACATCGCGACATTGAAAAAACTTGCTTCATAACATGATTGAGCAAAGTTGTATTTTTATTTACCCGCGCTGCTGTCCACAATAATTCGTAGTAGTCAACGTACTGTTTAATAAACGAGCAGGAGTGTTTTATTAGGTTTAAAGCCACGAGCGTGCAGCGTGCTGCGCGAGTGGCTTTAGACCAGGGCGCTTATATAGATGGCTATATATAGAGGGCTATATAAGCGCCCTGTTTTAGACATAATAAAACACGACCTTCGAGTTTATTATACTGCCTTATTAGTATTCTTTATATAAAGAATACTAAATGAGGACACGACTACAATATATACTGCCTTGTTAGTATTCTTTATATAAAGAATACTAATTAGGAGTGTTTTATCAGGTTTAAAGCCACTGCACGTGACATATTATGGTTGACATGATTTGCCAATAAGCTTATGAATTATTAATGAGTGTTTGAATTTAATTTCAACCTACTTTCAGCTTGCACTTGAAAGAGGAGGCGCGAGATTTCCTCGAACCAGAAACGATCAAAGATTTAGTGCGAAAATACAGTCAGTTTATCAACTTCAACATCTACCTGTGGACGAGTAAGACGGAGACTGTCGAGGAACCCATTGAAGACGAAGCTGAACCCGAGAAGAAAGACGAGACGGAGGAAGGAAAGAAGGATGAAGAGAAGAAAGATGAAGAGAAAAAAGAAGATGAGAAGAAAGATGATGAAAAGAAAGAAGATGAAGATGTGGAAGTTGAGGACGCGGAAGAGGATAAAGAAAAGAAACCAAAAACAAAGAAGGTACGTGGAGGAATTTTTATTCCTGGAAATGAGAAAAGCAATCACTAGCTCTCGAGCACTTCGGGCTCTCTTAGGACCTTTTTACACGAAGGTAGGATAACCCTACCACTAAGGGTATTACCCTACCAAGAGGGTAAAAAAAATAGCGAGTGTTCACATGAGATAGGGTTACCCTACCACTGGGCTATGTTGCCTAGGTTGGGTAACCCCTACGTATGCGTGGTCGTTAAGCCAGCTGTATTTGCCAAAACGCGAAGTTCTAGCGGTCAGTTCTGTAATTTTATGTCTTTTGACTTTTGCTTGCTGCATTTCAATGCGGTGGTCTTTTGCTTTGTGTGTTACTGTATCAAAAAGGCGGATAAAACATGACCCGCTTGTTGGGTAATCCTACCTGATGATTTTACATGACTCAATCCATGTAAACATAGCCCTACTTCAAGTTTACGTACCCTATCTGCTTGATGGCTTGATAGGATAACCCTATCCCCATAGTGTAACCCTAGCGCGCACGTAAACGCATTGCACAAACAGAATAAACTACGGTAAACAGATAAAAAATGTTTAGTTAATTAAAGCATTCTCATTATGAACGTGTTCTCTGCTGCAGGTTGAGAAGACCGTGTGGGACTGGGAACTGATGAACGACACCAAACCAATCTGGTTACGTAAACCCAAAGAAGTGAATGATGAAGATTACAACAACTTTTATAAATCTTTCAGCAAAGTAAGTTTGATTGCTGTGAAACTTTAACAAACTTTATTTCTACTAGATAGCTTTGTCAAGGTATCAGTAAGTTCTAAACTGTTACTGTCATCCCTTATTGCCGACGTTAACTGTTTTAATGGACTATCCTCAAGCAGAACTAGTGTTAATTGATGTTAATTACATTCTAACGAATGTTAATTATAATCTCGTTTCAGGATAGCGATGATCCATTGGCTAAGGTTCACTTTGTTGCCGAAGGCGAGGTGACATTCCGATCGATCCTCTTCGTGCCGAAAACGTCTCCTGGCGCCATGTTCAACGACTACGGCAAACAGACCGACCACATCAAGTTGTACGTACGGCGTGTTTTCATCACCGACGATTTCCAAGAAATGATGCCGAAATACCTTGGCTTTGTTAAAGGCGTGGTCGATTCCGATGATCTCCCCTTGAACGTTTCTCGAGAAAATCTTCAACAACACAAACTGTTGAAAGTTATCCGTAAGAAACTGGTGAGGAAGGTTTTGGATATGTTAAAGAAGATCTCCAAGGAAGATTATATTGAGAAGTTCTGGAAGGAGTATAGCACGAAGTAAGTTCGTCATTTCCTTGACATTTAGAGCTTCTTTTCCACAGTTCATCCATCTTTTCTTCCTTCATTTTCTCTGCAATATCTATCACTTCACATCTTCCACTTCACGTCTCTGACCAGCTCTCCATCTCTTCTTATTACATGTCCATACTACTTCACCTTCTCTGCAATGTCTACCACCCCACATCTTCTTCTGATCTCTTCATTCCATAATGTCTCTGACCAGTTGTCCTTCATCTCTTCTTATTACGTGCCCATACCATCTCAGCCTTGCTTCCCTCACCTTCTCTGCAATGTCTACCAGCCCACATCGTCTGATGACCGAATTTTCCTCCTTAATTTTAGCATCAAACTTGGCGTGATTGAAGACCACTCTAACCGCACACGTTTGGCCAAGCTGCTTCGCTTCCAGAGTTCTAACAACAAGAGCGACCACACGAGTCTGGCGGATTATGTTGAAAGAATGAAGGAGAAACAAGAGGTCATCTATTTCATGGCAGGAAGCTCAAGAGCTGAGGTAACATTAAGACATCAGAATTCTTCATGAACTACTGTTGACCCGCTTGTACGAAATTAAACAAGGAAAAGACGCTTCGTCTGGTAACTCGTTTGTGTTTAAACGCGGCAACAAAACTATCAAGAAAATATCAGGCGTCTTGCTAGCAATCTAAACACCAAATATTTTCAGAGCGATTTGAATTTTGGGACAACGTTGATAATACACAATTGCAGAAAAGTGTTTGACAATACTGATTACAGATTACGAGTTAGCGAGCTTAGCCAAGTGACGTCTTTGTCAAGACCGACATCACCGTGCATAGCGCTCGTCCAAGGAAGCAAAAAAACTTTAAAAAACTTACGTTTTGTCATACGTGTTGAAGATTGCCACGAACTGACATAAACACAGTTTTTAATCCAGTCTTCCCCATTGAACTATAAATAAACTGGAAGGCTAACTCAGGGGGGGGGGGGGATTGAAGCCAGTGCATTTTAGTTTTTCTGAGTTATGAACAGAAATACTCGACACTGAACGTTGGGCTATATATCAAATTGAAGCTATTGAAAAACGCTATTTGGTGTAGAAATTTCAAGACTTTAGCTAAAAGGGAAATATTGAAAAAAATACAAAAATAATTGACGATAATTTGCCGTTTTGCAGTTGTTTTTGTATTTTTTAAATATTTTTCTTTTCGCTGAAGTCTTGAAATTTCCACACCGAATAGCAATTTTCAATAGCTTCAATTTGATATATAGCCCAACGTTTGGGATCAAATATTTCTGCTCATAACTCAGAAAAACTATTTTGGCTTCATCAAATCATAGGCCTTCTTGAATCATAGCAGTTAGCCTTCCAGTTTATTTATAGTTCAATGGTCTTCCCTCGGCAATCTGACGCCCGTGTTGGCAAAATGTCGCTTGGTTAAGTTCCCTCTTACTTCTACACTCAGCGTCTGAAATTTGCAGTATCCCGATATTCACGGGATGCTAAAATTTGGCTTTGGATACCAAACTGTGAATGACTTATATCCCAACTGGATACTATAAAGAAAATTTCAAACATTGATGGCTTTTGAATACTGTCTATGAGTTGGCCACCCAAGCCTTTCCTCATATAATGTGCATTTTTGTGTATTAATGAATTGTCTAGTTGTTCACAACTTGACTGTTGAATCTCCTGTTGTCATTGTAATTTGTAACAGTGAGAGTTATTGGATGGGACAGGGTATAAAACCTATGGTAACCAGTATCCAGAAGTGTGATACTGCATTCTCAGGAGGGATACTAAACTTTGAATCTTGGTATCCCAGTTGGATACTGAAAAGATATTTAAATTTCAGACCCTGTATACTGGTTCTAACAATCATTCTTCGCATTCTTTGACTAGGTTGAGAAATCGCCATTCGTAGAACGACTTTTGAGAAAGGGTTATGAAGTGTTGTATCTTGTGGAGCCAGTCGACGAATACTGCATACAAAGTCTTCCCGAATTCGAAGGCAAGAAGTTCCAGAATGTCGCCAAGGAGGGCCTGAACATCGAACAGTCCGAGAAGGCGAAGAAGAAATTCGAAGAACAAGAGAAAACGTACGAGCCGCTCTTGAAATGGTTGAAGGATGACGGTTTGAAAGATCTGATCGAGAAGGCCACTCTCTCACAGCGGTTGACCGATTCCCCGATGGCTTTAGTTGCAAGCAGTTATGGATGGTCGGGTAACATGGAACGTATCATGAGATCTCAAGCTTATGCGAAGGCCAAAGATCCTAGCCAAGAGTAAGTTGAGATTCTGGGGCCGGTTGTACGAAGGCTGTGGCAGGGGCGGTTCTACCGTGGGAGGGGGCACCCCACCTATTTGTGTCTAGTACCCAGTCCAGCACCACCCTAAAAAATCTGCTTGACCATACATTTTCTGCTTTTCGAATAGCGATTAGCGGAACTTCTACTGTTAGCGCGTGCCGATTTCTTGAAACGATATTGATTTGTGATTTGCGAACCAGAAAAGTGTTAGATATTCAGTTAATATGTCTTGTTTTACAAATATAGCAGTAATGTAAACAAAGGATTTGTTTACATAACGGACTTGACATGGTCTTTAACATACCATGGTTAAATCTTAACCGTGGTTAAATATGTAAACATGTCGACGTAGTTATACAAACATATTTTCAAATATACTGTACTTTAACAAGCAAATTTACTGTACTGTGCTACAGCAACTGTCCAGTCACGCATACGTGATAGAAAGCCGATATAAACTTTATAAACAAAAGTTAAGCTTCGAAAGTTAAAGTTTATCAATTTCCTATTTCCAGCTACTATGCTAATCAAAAGAAGACTTTGGAAGTGAATCCACGTCATCCATTGATCAAGAAACTCTTGAACTTGGTTGAGAAAGACAGCACTGATCAGTCCGCTAAAGATTTGTCAAGATTGTTGTTTGAAACCGCCAATATGAGATCTGGATATCAGCTCAAGGTGAGAGGATGTGATGATTAATATACGCTCAAGGTGGCTCTCTAAGCATGGGACTGGTAATGACATGACGTGATCTTGTCGAGTTGAAAATTTATTGCGTCAGAAAAAAATTCATTTGACCGCGCAATGTTTGTAATGCAATAACTTTTCCTTCGGTCAATATTTCTGAAATTTTGTATTTTAAATGTACTAGTCATTTATTGCAATCTACTCAATTTTAAAAAAGATCTATAAGACCGTTTTTGTTGAAAAAAATCTCGTTAGCAAATCTGTCTATTGGCTTATCGAACGAGGTTGTTGGCTTATAGGCTTTGACCACTGATCTAATACTAGACTGGATATAGCTTCTCTAGGTGTGAAAACTGAAGCCAAATTATATATGCGAAAATCACTTCCGGGGACCACGGAGTGATACAAATTACTATAGAAATGTATGGCGAACAACATGAACCAAAGTGAATTTTGCCAAATTTGAGATACTTTGCGAAGTTTTACCACGCCGATCGCTCCACCGTGAATAAAAGATGTTACGTTAATGCTTTTCCAGCGCTAAAATCTGTTTCAATTTTCATTTCAGGATTCCTCCGACTTCTCCTCGCGTATCGAGCGCATGCTCAAATTGAGCATGCAAATGGACCCAGATGGAAAACCGGAAGTGGAAGACGAAGAAGAACAGGAAGAGGAAGATGAGAATAAGGAAGTGGAAGCTGAAGCAGAGGAAGGCGATGAGATGGAGGATGCGAAGGAAGGGGAGGGAGAAAAAGTAGAAGAAACCGAACAGAAAGAAGAAACCGAACAGAAGGATGAAACGGAAGGAAAGGAAGATGGAGGCACGGCTGAGGATGAGACCGTCGATGAAGTGAGTGTAAACATTTTGTCAAAAAATAGACAACTTGCATGTTAGACTAAATTTTTAATTTTCGATCTAGGCAAAAAAAGTAAATTCACGTAACGCAAAATTTGGTTACAAAATGTTGTAAAATATAGCCTTGCGAAGTTTGCATATTTTGTAGATGTTTGTATTACGTGCGGAAATTGTTACCATTTTTGAGCCGAAAATGGTAACAATTTCGCACGAATACAAACATCTACAAAATATGCAAACTTTGCAAGACTATATTTTCCAAGCTTCACAACATTTCGCAACCAAATTTTGCAGTTTTACTAATTTCATTATGTTCTTTTTAGCTGTGGTGTTTGATTCCCTAATTCTCTTTACTTAGATTAAAATTTAGTCTAACATGCAAGTTGTCGATTTCGGAGCTGCATGTACAGACTGTATTATGACATTGATGTATATGTCTTCGTTTTAGCAGTATTTCACACAAGTTTGTCGGTTAAGAAACGTATCAAAAAATGAAAATTTTTAATAAAGCGCAAGTGCTACATTACGTAACACACAAAGCGCGTGTTACGTAACATACAAAAAATCTCCTAACTAATGGACCTATTTATTCCCTAATGAACAAAATTTTGATCTAGACAAGTCTACACAAAAATTTCATCATAGCTTGAAAGAGCATCACAAAATTAGTAATATTCCGAAGTTTCGTTGCGAAATGTTGTAAAATGCGGATAATATAGCCCTGCGAAGTTTGCCGTTTTTCAGTCATTTTGTATTACGCACGGGAAATTGATACTCTTTTTTCAGAAAGCGGTATCAATTTCCCGTGCGTAATAAATGACTGAAAAACGGCAAACTTCGCAGGGCTATATTATCCGCATTTTACAACATTTCGCAACGAAACTTCGGAATATTACTAATTTTGTGACGCTCTTTCAAGCTGTGATGAAATTTTTGTCTAGACTTAGCTAGATCAAAATTTTGTTCATTACGGAATATGTCCATTAGCCTTTCTCACGCGAGTATAATCATTATAAATTAATTTACAGTTAAATATTTGAAAAAGTGTTTTCACATCGCTTAGATTTTTCACGTCGTTTTCAAAAATGTACCCCAAGAATGGCGAATTTGGACTTTGCGAGAAAGGCTAATTATTTGTAATCTACCAGCAGAACTTGTATTCTTAATCTTACTCATATTTTCTCATATTTTAGGCCGTCCCTGCTGAACCAAGAGTAGAATTGTAAAAGCTTCACAACACGTAGAAACACGAATAAAGACGTTATAAAAAAATATTTAAATTATTCACAGGACTCGCTCCTGTCGACGTGACTTTCACGCAAGAATTTCCGAGAAACGCTGTAGTGTGGACACAAACAATTTCGCCAGTTTTTTGGAAACATTTCTGAAGCCTGATTCATCGAAATGAAAAGAGCTCAAACCCCCATTAATTCTTCGTTTTAATTTCTGTTTAATCGTAGATTTGTGCTCGCTTCACTTGTATGAATGAGGCAGACGAAATTTTAAGCCATGTTTTGAGAAAAATCTCCCGTGCTCAGCCGTTATTTACATTCACGCAAAATGCTGTTCAGATAGCTAAATTTAGTCTTACAAAATTTGTAATAAAAATATTTCACAAATAAAACATTAACAATTTTTTCGTTTCTTTGTAATGTTCTTGTCAAGCCGGTTTTCCACTATGCGAAATTTTGCGCGCGGAGCGAAATTTTTCGTTGTCTTTTCTAATTCGTTCCACCCGAGAAATCACATGACAAAAGAAAAGACCGCTTCGCGCGCAGAATTCTGCCTAGTGGAAAACCGCTCAAGTAACCCTTTTAATGGAATGTTTTGAAGAAACTTTGTAGTAATTGTAATGAAGGGCAAAAATTGGATGAGAGTTGTACAATCATAATTCATCAATACACTGATACATATGTACACTACATGCATACGTCACGTTGACTTTGGTCCCTTCTAAGCCCTAACTTTCCATGGGGGTCGTGTGCTAGACCGCTGCACCTCCCCTAAATTTTTGTCCACCTCTCCCACTATTTCCACCAAAATCCGGCCTTGGTACTGAAGTCCACTCCTGGTGATTGTTAGTTTATGGTTTGGTACCCATAAGTCCATATTGGCAGTGCTTCTGGTATGTCGCTGACTAACGAGGTACACCCAACTTCCGGATCACGCATGGTTCATTAATGCCTGGTTGCCATATGGTCGTAACGGTCGTAAAGATTGAGTCACTATCTTTCTCATCAGCCGAAATACAACATTTTAGAACTGAAAATACGCGGAGTGATTATAACTACAGAATACTTATGATTTATATGTGGTTTACAGGTATGAAGTATTATTAACTGACCGTTGAGAAAGATCGTGACTCTATTTTTCTGACCTTATTTAAACACAGAACCGCCGAAGCAAGGTCCCCCAAATGCTACGCAATACCACACTCGATTTCCAAATTCAGATCCGTTCGTTGGAGAAATCATTTTCAACTTTCCTGAATCCCCACCCCGTCCATAAATCTGGTTAGCATGTCGCAAACTATCCATACATATTTCTCATTCCGCGTCGGCTGACATCCGCCATTTTTTCCCTTTTATCCCGTTTTCTTTCACCAAAATAGACGGCTACGCTAATTGTACGAGAATTTTTCTTACCTCGATAGAGCATTCGTGATACATTCCCAATTTCTCTGCTCTGATGTCAACTGACCGTTGTAGTAAATTACGACATTCCTGCAAGCTGTCTCTTGTTCCTTTCTTCTGTAAAATACAACCTAAAATAGAGATGATGCAAAATAAGATAGAAAATAGAAACGTTTTATTTACCTAGCAAGTATTAATATCTAAACTGTATCTTTATTTATTCCATAGAGGTCCATTTAGAGTCATTTCTTATTGATCCAGTGTTACTACAAGTGGAAATCTAAACTAATCTAACTTCATTTACACTGGATACATATCAGTTCTAAACTGTTCTCCCTAGTGGTCCAGTAAGGATCATCTCTTATTGATCCAGTGTTACTACAGCGGTAAACCAACACTAAACTAACTTTATTTATACTCGATAGCTCAATCAGTCCTAAACTGTTCTTCCTAGAGGCCCTAAGCTTATATAAGCTCTAATATACACTGGACGTACCTAATTCCAGCAAAGTTTCAGCTACATCCAAATGTGACTTTCCCAACTTCCTTTCACGGATATTCAATACTCGACGATACAGCTTTTCAGTCCTTGTAATGTCGTGCTCTTCTTGGTCGCAATAGGACTGGTACCTAGCCAAATCTTGCAGGATTGTTGCGACAGCAGGGTGTGATGGCCCATGCCATCTTTCCATCTCGTCAACGGCTCTGTTTAGAAGTAGTTCTGCATCATCCAGACGTTTCTCGCAGACAGCCAGTAAAGCCATTGTATGGCACAATGGTCCTTTTCCTGTGTAGACAGAAAATAAAATAAAATCTTGCCCGGTGCTTGTCAAGCACCTAATTGTAAAGTTAGGTTTCCTCTTGTAGTAACACTGAATCAATAAGTTTCCTCCTGTAGTGATACTGGATAAATACACAGTTTAGAACTGATAGAGCTATCCAGTATAAATAAAGTTAGTTTAGTTTAAGTTTCCTCCTGTAGTAACACTGGATCAATAAGAGATGGTCCTTACTGGACCTCTAGGGAGAACAGTTTAGAACTGATAGAGCTATCCAGTGTAACTAAAATTAATTTAGTTTAGATTTCCTCCTGTAGTAACACTGGATCGATAAGAGAGGATCCTTACTGGACCTCTAGGGAGAACAGTTTAGAACTGATAGAGCTATCCAGTATAAATAAAGTTAATTTAGTTTATATTTCCTCCTGTAGTAACACTGGATCAATAAGAGATAATCCTTACTGGACCTCTAGGGAGAACAGTTTAGAACTGATAGAGTTATCCAGTATAAATAAAGTTAATTTAGTTTATATTTCCTCCTGTAGTAACACTGTATCAATAAGAGATAATCCTTACTGGACCTCTAGGGAGAACAGTTTAGAACTGATAGAGCTATCCAGTATAAATAAAGTTAGCTTAGTTTAGGTTTACGTATCACTACCTTCTTCAAATTTAGCAATTTCCATCAATCTAGAGGCCTCATTCAGCTGGTCTCCTGTTTGAGGGACTAAAGCCAGCGAGTTGTCTTTCTTTTTGCCAGAACTCTTATCATTACGTGTGAAGAAGTTTGAAAATCCACGAGAATTAAGGGTCGTACGTATTGAAATGCTCGCCAGGCGGTGTCTGGCATGCGCTTGGATTGCCACTAACATCACCTAAAGAAAAACAGATACACGTTGGAATTAACTTATATAAGACCAGCAAAACTTTATTAATACTGGATAGCTCTATCAGTTCTAAACTGTTTTCCCTAGAGGTCTAGTCCAGTAAGGATCATCTCTTATTGATCTGGTGTTACTACAGGAGGAAACCTAAACTAAACTAACTTTATTTATACTGCATAGCTCTATCAATTCTAAACTGTTCTCCCTAGAGGTCCATCCAATTTTGGGGCGAAAGTGGTTATTTTTACTGCGCGTAATACAAATATATACAAATTTGCGAACTTCACAGGGCTATATTTTCTTCGTTTTACAACATCTAGCAACCAATCTTTGCAGTTTTACTCATTCTAAGACGCTCTTTCTAGCTGTCGTGTTGGATTTCGTTCTTCTTGCCTTGATCAAAATTTAGTCTATAGCTGGAGACACCCATTGTTGTTCTTCTGTTTATTCTTTATTTCTACACGGCCTTGTGAAAATCAACCATTTTCATTATTTGAAAATTTATTAGAAACTACATATCTTTTCAATAGATATAGGTTGATAAGCTACCGTCTATAAAGAATTTTTAATAATAATTTTAATAATAATAATAAATAATAAAACCCACCTCATCCATATTAACATATCTCGAGACTTCAACCGCTGTCTTCAATACACCCTCATAATAACCAACAGCTTTATCCAGCTTTCTCCAGTCAAAATACAAATCCCCGAGGGACTTATGAACTTGACACAGGAAGTCGACGTCATCGATTGACGTCACATCACGTGACACCTTTAATGCACGTTGCAACGTCGTCTCTGCTGACTCGAACTCTTGCAGACCCAGGAAATAGATTCCTATTAAATAGGCGACGTAAGCGACTTCAATTGGGGCATATTTTGATCCAGGTCTCTTGCGCAATATTCTGTCTGCTATACCATGATTCTCAGCGTGCGCCAGATCTCCGGTTTCCGAGGTGTCCTGGGTACTAGTCTTGTCCTCAGTCTCTTCTAAAGACCTCGCGATCTCATCCAGCATGCCAGAGTATGTTTCAACTACATCACATTCTTCTCGAGTTAAAAATTTCCAGTAGTTCAAAAAATCAACAACGAATCTCAGATCCTTTATATTCGACCACATTTTCACGAACACTTCCGGCCTCGCTAGGGTCGCTTTCAAACCGCTGACGTCAGCAGCTGCTTTAAGTTGCCACGGCAACTCGTTGACCAGCCGCGCGTCGCAAGGGAACTGGGAGAAACCTCTGGTAAGCACGGAATGAAATTGAAATTTCTGAAGCTCCCATGGGTTTTCAAACGTGGTCACGTGTCTGGCACGCGACGGTGACGTCAGACTATTAAGAAGGAGAACGTCGACCGCTTCGCGTAGACTGGTTTGCTGGAAGTTCAGCAGTCCGTCATTTCTCGCGTAGATAGCACATTTTGCCGCGGAGGTGAAGAGAGCCCAAGCCGCTGGCGAGATGGCGTGTTTGTTGCTGTATCCAAATGCTTGAAGAATTTTCCTCAGCTCCTCAGCAGTGAGACCTAAATAATAGTAAAAACGAATTGACCTATTCCCTAATGAACAAAATTTTGATCTAGACAAGTCTAGACAAAAATTTCATCACAGCTTGAAAGAGCATCACCAAATTAGTAATATTCCGAAGTTTCGTTGCGAAATGTTGTAAAATGCGGATAATATAGCCCTGCGAAGTTTACCTTTTTCAGTCATTTTGTATTACGCACGGGAAATTGATACCGCTTTCTAAAAAAAGGTTTCAATTTCCGGTGCTCTTTCAAGCTGTGATGAAACTTTTGTCTAAACTTGTCTAGATCAAAATTTTGTCCATAGGGAATAGCTAGGTCCATTGATTATAATGAACGCATGTGGAAAATAAAGCTAAGGCCCCGTTTACACGATACCGGGACGACTGCGGGACGAGGTCAAACCGGAATGAAAATTGAAATTGGCGATCAACAGCCACGATTTGCCACTGATTGGCCAAATTTGCCGCAGCAAAATCGAACAGCCACGACCCTCTTTATTTAAAGTACCTATGACACGAAATTTCACCCCAAATGTTTATGATTGCATTGTAAAGATCACTTAAAATGACTTAATAATTTATTTTATAGCATTTTGGTAACTTGCTTCCTTTGCAAGATATTCAACTTTGTTTCATATGCAAATATCACCGGTGTGACATCACATCACATAATGACATTTTGAAAACGCAATATTTTACCTTGATAAAATATTTTTACAAACAAATACAGAGGGTTAATTACCAGTTATAAAATTAATACATATACAAGGACAATTTTTAAGTTTTTTAGATTAGTCTAGGACCTGTATATGAGTTTGTATGCATTTCATTTAGCACAGGTAATCTCAACTGTTTTAGGGTAAAATGACCATGGCGGTCAACATGGCATATGTGCCAAAAGCTGAATCCGGGACGAAAGTCCTGAAAATGACCCCGCCCTGAAACGGCAGTGTCGACATAGTTCTAACTTCAGAAAACAAAAAGCGATAGTCTTTCTGAAGTGCTTATAGTGTTTAGAAGGGTTGCTTTTAGGGGTGGTCATTGGAAGAAAAATTTGTCCAAGTATAATATTTTACAAGAAAATGACCCTGCACCACCCCAGGTAAATTGCTGATTTTGCATAAAATAACTAATATGCCAGGCAGAAATTAAATATTCTTATTTCCTAAAAAAAATTATCATGGGGTTAAAAGCTATGCTTAATTTAATATAAATATTGTTGATTTCATAAGGATTGTCATTGTTTTCTTTAAATATAATAAATTTTATTTCACTTACCCCCCACGAAACCGCGATTTCAGCCATATTTTGCCGTCTTGTTTGCTTTTTATCGCCGAATCACGCAAATATCATCCAGTTATTGTACTTTTACATAATCATAAATGGCTGAAGAAGATTTCAAAGAAGGTTTCATCCACTTTTGAAACAGTGCAGTGTATTTTATCTTCGATAATGTGTCCTTCGATATCTCGTT
>CACRXK020007161.1:5276-23464 GCA_902702795.2 Paramuricea clavata
TTTTTTTAACAATATGTTATGATCAACACAGTCAAACGCTTTCTTGAGATCCAAAAAAATCACTCTATTTAACAAACCCTTATCCATATTCATTAGCCATTGGTTCGTGATGTTAAGTAGAGAAGTTTGTGTAGAGCGATCTTTCCTAAATCCTGCTTGTTGTTCTGCAAGAATGTGATTAGTTTCAAGATAAATTTCTAGTTGCTCTGTAACTAATTTCTCATATATTTTAGCAACTGAGGATAGAACCGAGATTGGTCTATAATTATCGCAATTAGTTTTGCTTCCAGTCTTATGAATTGGAGAAATGATAGCAATCTTGAAGTCTTCAGGAAATATTCCAGTGTTTATAGATGCGTTAAAGATTGTATCGTATCGTATCGTATCGTATTGTTATATTATATTATATTATATTATATTATATTATATTATATTATATTATATTATATTATATTATATTATATTATATTATATTATATTATATTATATTATATTATATTATATTATATTATATTATATTATATTATATTATATCATATCATATCATATCATATCATATCATATCATATCATATCATATCATGTTATATTATATTATATTATATTATATTATATTTATAAACATGGCCAGAAATTCGGGACATGCGCCCGCGATATATCTCAGCGGTTTTTCTTATGAGGAGTTATTCATACCTAACAAACGCAAGTTTTAACTAAAATAAATGCATTTTGATTAGTTTTTGTTTAACTAAAGCAGAAAAATGATATATTACATATTGTCGGCCTTTACATACCTTTCATTTATTATGATGGGATATAAAGTGATGCGCATGGAAAAGGACTGAAATATTTTTTGTATACATCTCCATCCCTCTGTGTAACCCACACTGGACGAAAGCCTGGTTTCTAAGCTTCTTGTTGATATCAAACATGGACGACAATTCATGAAACATCGTTCTTCTTGCAATGTTTTACGGCTTATGGACAGGGTATTTATGGGTAAAATATTAACATTTGTCCCGTAAATTGGAACAAGTTAAAAAATCCGTATCAGTATGAAATTATGCAGACAATCAGGAGAAAATATATATTTTACGACGCGAAGTGGTTTGAAGGATGCATGCGGCCAGAGCAAAATGTACGTTTTTAACAAATTTCTCAAGTTTTAACTATACTTTGTACCGAAGTACTATGAAGTGAACTTGAAAAATGGAACAAATTATAAGTAAGATTTGGACGCTAAATTTTCTTCAAAATTTTTTTTCGGTTCAGATATAGTTTATATGATTGCGCAGCCTGGAAATGAGAGAGGTATTATCAAAGAAGTTTAAATTTAAAAAAACCGCGCCACTCCTAATAATTTATATATAACAAGTCCGCCATTTTGTTTGTCAAAGTTCGCACATGCTCAGAATCCATGTGCGCAATTTCTGGCCATGTTATATTATATTATATTATATTATATTATATTATATTATATTATATTATATTATATTATATTATATTATATTATATTATATTATATTATATTATATTATATTATAATATATTATATTATATTATAAATTATACATAATTATATTATATTATATTATATTATATTATATTATATTATATTATATTATATTATATTATATTATATTATATTATATTATATTATATTATATTATATTATATTATATTATATTATATTATATTATATTATATTATATTATATATTATATTATATTATATTATATTATATTATATTATATTATATTATATTATATTATATTATATTATATTATATTATATTATATTGTAACCCAATTTTGTTATATATTTACTACTGTGACACTGCCTCCTTGTCTATCAGATTTTTAAGAAAGGAGCCCAAATCTTAAAAGCCTTTTGGTTTCTTTTTGGGTTACCTTGCTAATTATTATTCCTAATTTTGAAATACTTGTATATGTGTGTAATGTAGTGAGTAAATTGATTTGATTTGATTACGGTAAACTGTAATAATATACAAGCACTGAAAGAATGGTACTTCTTGTTAAATATCGTGATTTAATATATTCTATCTTTCTCGAAAGATCAGAGAACAAATAGGAACTAACTGTCAATATAATGCAAACTGCAAGTTTGGAGGCTAGCTGTATAATTTGTTTATTATGAGATAAATCATGGAGCAATACGCACTTTATCGCCCTCTTCCTGGGCTTTTCTTTCTTTCTCACGTTTAATTTAACCTGAGCAATGTAGGGATTTTTGTCTGCCCGTCAGAGCCAGAATTGATTTCAAAATCTTGTAAATTACTTACAGAGCTTTAAATAAACAAGCAATGGAGTACACTGTGTTGTATACGAGTTAATGATATCACCAATTTTTGTGCAGTTCTATTTCACTTTAATTGACATTGGGAATTATTAGTTAGTACAGGACGGACCCATGTTGATGTGGCTCCGTACCTTGTTTTGTTTCAGCACCTCTAGACTGGGGGCTAATTAAAACCGGGAAGACGACTAAAATGAGAAAGGGGGTAAAAGGGAAAATTTGCAACCTTCTTGTATTTTCTTTGGCGTGAAGTGCTTCAGCGAAAGGATCTGTGGGAAAACAGGAAATATCCATTTCAACACCTGACTAGAACAGAAGTATATTCATCTCATATACATCAGAGATTATAGATTTAACTAACAAAAATATATAAGACAAACTATATATATTTTTAAGGAGATTGGATTCTATTAAGTTCATGGTTATTTGAAGTTCTGGGAAATAAATTCTTGATTAGTTTACGAAGCGGTAATACATAAAATGTTTTGGTTTGTCCAAACTACCACCTGGCTACTTGTGTTTTGGTAGCCAATTGGTAGCCAGCTGTTTTAACATGGTAGCCAGGTTGTAGCCAGGTAGGTAGCTATATTTATCACGATAATTTTTTACAGCAGCCAATGTTAATACCCCGGTTAATAGGTATATTGGCAGCTTTGCATTAAAAAATAGACGTATATGACTCAACTTTGACCTTTATCCAAACTTGTAACTTTATACAACACAAGCATAAAGAAGGTTTGTGTAAGGGTTTATAAAAAAACGTCTACTAAACCAAATTGAAAAAAGTAATTGAACGAACTGAATGCGATTACTGTTAATTGCATGCATGAAAAAAATTGAATTCGTCTGACGAATTGAACTCGTTGTCATTGTCCTGGTCAGACGTAAATAACATATGGGTAGGGGCTTTCGTTTCATGCGGCGGACTTATCGTCAAAAAATCTCAACATCTTATTCTGATATATAATGTGGGTTTGTCTTGAAGACAGTCAGTCCGAGTTTACTGTGTTGCTTGAAATGAAAATTCTTAATTAAAACTCAACCTATTAGGCTAATGCCATAACTTCTTGACGTAACGAAAATAAGTTCTCTGAACATTTATCATGGAGTTGCGTCCTTGTCAACTGTAGTTTTACTTTTAAAAATGATTTAAATTAGTTTGAATTAAATCCCACGCAAAGAAAACACGCCTACAATCAGCCTGCTTCAAGATGAACAACTGAAGTGCTTGAGCTATATAGTGGCTTTTGCGTATTTGGCCTTTAAATTAATCTACAAATATTGTAGTTATGTAATTTCCTACTTTCTTTCTTTGTGATCAGGATGGGAAATGAAGATAAGTAAGTCCTCTCATCATATTGGCGTATATGCTTTCGACCACGATCATGAATATTGTAACCATGGCAAAGGGATCTTGAGCACGGCATAGTGAAGCCTATAAAAGGTGCGAGTTTGATCAGTTCGTCACTTCATCTTCGGTCTTCAAGAAATAAAGAGTTGGAAGATAACTAGAAGAACAATGAAGAATATTGCACTGTTGTGTTTCCTTTTGGTGGCTTCGGCCTGTGTACTTGGTACGTATGATATGAGATTGCATTCTAGTGATTGTAGTGTGTGAATAATTTTGGAATTATTTTTTATAAAACTACTTATGCGCTGGTGGATTTCAATCCCGTGACTTTTTCCTAGTGCAACTCTCTACCAACTGAGGTACGAGGTCAAGTCGCCAGGTGATATTTTGCAACTGACTGATCAAGTTCCTAAATTTGTTTCTTGTAAAAGAACATTTGTAATCAAATACTAAAATTGGACACCAAATTTCAGACACCCGTGCACAAACCGGCCAAAACTATGAATTAATATAATTTATTTCATTTTCCAACAAAAGTTGCTCGCGCTGATGAAGAGACACCGGCTGTCGATGTTCCCAAGATGGGGGATCAGCCAAAGGCCGCCGACGTGATGGCTGACGAAGAACAAACGGAGGATGGCGAGAATGAAACGGAAAACGATGAAGTCGATACTGAAAGTGACAAAGAAGAGACGGAAGCTGACAATGCCCAAGAAGATGAAGAAGTGGAAGAAGATGAAGGTAGGCGACTATTTCTAATATTGGGTATGTTACGGTTGAATATGTAGTTTTTAAAAATTCAATTTGAGGTGAAAGGTACAGGTATCTGAGACCAAATCTCTTTCTTAACTATGAATAACTCTTCCCATGCATCGATAACTAGAAATGATATTGGCAACACAACATAAATCACTCTTCCTGACCGTGATTGCAAGGCACTAATTTCCTTCAATGCTGGATAGCAGATGCATGCACTGCTAGTTCTCTACTCTAACATCAAATTAGTGTAGGTTAAATTGTACCAAGCTAAAGTGAGGCCAAGATAGATATATAGGTACATTTTTAGGCTCGTCGCTCGACTGAACTAGTGAGATTCCTAGAAATCCTGATATTTGACCATGCAGTACAGTTTGTTAGACCAGTACTGCCGCATCGGAATAGCGCTGCAGCAGGTTCTTTTCGGCAGCTTCTTTCCATGATCTTGGTTAAGTTAAATTTAAAGAAATGTATAAAATTAGCTACACCCGAAATTTCCATCCACAAATCCTCCAACATATTATATAATATCTAGCATAATTAATTGAATTTTCTTTCGATAATACACTGCACAATTAAATATAGGAGTTGATATAGAAGAAAAATATAAACAATATAATTATCTATTTTGAATAAACTTCGTATATATTTAAGAAATAAACCAATAAACAAATATTCTCCTTTTTTAGACGAAACTACTGATATCGCAGATGACGAGCCCGAGAAACGAGGTCAGCCTTCTCTCATAGTTGCCAAAAAATCTTTCTAAATCTATTTTCTTTGTTGATGTATTTATTGAAAGGGATTCTGACCATCAGGGTGAATACAAAAAAATATCAGAAATTTTGAGTTTCAAGTTCACTAGACATTGAATTTGCCGACAAAATGTTCAAGGTTTAACAGATCTGTATGATACGCCTCTTGTCCTCTTTCATAAGTCGTACTAACATAGGTTTTTTTAACAAAATTGTATTCCAGACCCAATTTTTCTAATTCGACCTGAAATATTTAAAATAGACGTAAAACGGGTTAAACCTGCGGAAGGAATCAGTCAGTTCCATTGTCGCAACATTTTCGTCGGTTATCTTTCAACTTCACTTTATCTCTATATCAGCCAAAACAATATTCGTATTCTATGCAACCGCCAGTCCTTCTAACAACTCCGAATATGATATTTCAAACTCTCCATTTAGTGTTCCTAAATTATTCTGGCTTGGTAAAGCCCCACTAGCCTCAAGCTGTATTAAATTGATACTATTGTAAACACAGGGCTATAGATTTCAATACGTTCCAAACATTACACCAATGCTTGAAGGCATTTCACCAAGGTTTCCTTGAACTCAACGAAGGCATTTACGTAAGGCTTAATTAATAAAGATTTATGTCTGTCAATCCTCTACATGTGGTTTATATATTCAGGCTGGGTATGCAGACGATACAGGAAAGGTAAACTTTGGTGTAAGGCTTGTGGATGCAGACGTGTTTGTCGAACCAAAGTGTGCTCTCGACGTGTCTGCAGACGAGTACGATGTACCAGGAGAGTATGCCCTATTGTGATCAAATACAGAATCGTCAGATACAAATATCGCAATCCTTATTACAAAGGATATGGCAGTCTCTACTTGTGGAAGACCAAAAAGGTTCCGTACAAAGTTCGTGTCTGCAAAAATGTGCGACGTTTCTGCCCCAAATGTTACAACAAACGTTATAATTGTGGTCGTGTTTGCAGGAACGTGTGCAAATTCAGAAGGGTAAGCAATGTGTTAATGAATACTTCCTATTCCACATATTAACATCGCCCTAGCATGTATGAACTGTTCCATGGGAATTCCTTGCTGGACTTAGAGAGATGCATCAAATTCCAGTGTCTCCATTTCGATCCCATGAGTGTGTGTTGGGGGGGGGGGGGCGATGAAGTCAGTGATTGTTTTATATGACTGGTGCAAGTACCTATAGCATCCATTTACTCAATACGAATCTCATTGGTTAATGGCTGGATTAAACGATATAGTGGTAGTGGAAATCAAATTTGAGTCACCATATTCTCTTGTAAAATTTTGTAGAATTACCTCAATTGACGTGTGAGGAGGGTAAAATAATTTCTGTCGTTCTCAGTAACGTTTGTGGAATCAATTTGAAAATCATTTGACAGTTTCAAAACTGTATTGTACAATAATATCTACACTGTACCCCTTCGCTTCAGCATTTACCATTGCCTATATAATACTCTAATCTAGTGATGGCTTTCTATTGTGTTTACTAGTGCCCAAACTACGGATAAACTACCTCAGTTCCTGAACGAATTGGTTAAGAACGGATAGCTCCATTGGATAACGACAAATGTACTAGGAATACGAAATGTAGTTGATAGGAAATGTACACATTTCTTCTTTTCTTGTTTTTTTTAATAAACATAGTTCAAAAAACGTCTGTTTATTTCATTTTCCAAATTAATGGAACCGGGGATTGTTCTCTAATTTAATCACTGATCTCTAATATAATGGATAGTGCACTTCATTCTGCAAAAAACGCGAACGAAGGCAACATTCATATGGCCCACACGTTTCTGTCGAGTTGCATTTTCTAGTGCATAGTCAACGATGAATGGCCTCAGATTTGTTATCTAGATTACAGTATGTATACCTCTGGCTGGAATATTCTATTTCCAAATACGATAAGCATTATAATACATCGAAATAAACAGCTCATGTTGTGTCGTGTTCACCGCGCCTGCCTTTTATGCTGGGAGTCCAGGATTCAATCGTTGTCCCGACCTTTATACTAAATGCATTAAAATAACATTCATCGATGAGGAGCGTGCTATACGCTTACTTTGATATCAGTATAATGGTTAGACTTTCGCGTCTTCTCAGATAAGGACGTTAAAATCGTAGGTGTCATGTATTCGCTATCAACTCGGCAATAACTTGTTGAGAAATCCGCTCACCAATAATTGAGAAACTCAGTAAAAATGATTGTGAGATTCTAACCCGTTGATAAGTGAGTGTGCTTGTTGTCCCCATACTCGGCAGTGTAGGCTGCAACTGTCGCTTTTCTAAATTGAATCACTGTACATGCGATTAAAAACAAGACGCCAATTTAATTTCGGGCAAGGTCAGGCGACACATTATGACAACTGATCTGCCTATCGTATCTGCCTATCGTATCTGCCTATCGTATCTGCCTATCGTATCTGCCTATCGTATCTGCCTATCGTATCTGTAGTTTGGATATCCCGCTTCGTGTGTACGCATAATATTTCTGAATGGCTCTATCAGTCTGTTCAGGTGTTGCATAGCTTGGTAGTTAGAGAGCTGGTGCGTTAAATCAGAAATCTTGTGTTTGATTCCCGGTTGCGATGCTTAGAAACTAATTTTAAGCATGTTTTTTATTGAAAGCACATGTACGCTCTTGAGATCATTCTTCAATTGATCTTCTTTTAAATTAACCTTCATATATTTGATACTTCATGTTTTACGTTTTGGGAGTTGGGTTTACCATCACCAGGCGTGCTGAAATCAAAAGAAGTTGTTTAGAATTATAGTCTCTTTTGAGGCGTACGTCTTCTATATGGTGCTCATCTGCGGGACATTCTATGTAAAGCGGTGGTGTATCAATGATCGGTTTGTTGAGTTTTCACCATGGCTGAATAACACTTAATGACTTATATCTGTTCCGTTTTGAAGTCTGTGAAGGACCATCATTGTACTCAAGGAGTAAACAGAAGTAGCCATACCAAAATAAAATTATTTTGTGATGATTGTTAAGGGAAACTGGAAACATTTTTCTAGCAGGCAATATATTGAAAGATAAAATTATATGAAGGTTTATGTACAATTTAATGCTGAATATGTAAAGTGTGCACTGTTAACTTCGAGGAGTCAAATTGACTCCAAATGTGGAGTAAGTAAAAAAGGTAATGAACGACTCCTCTCTTGTAGTAAATTTTACTCATTTTTACTCCATTTGTAGGGTGGCTCCATGCAGTTTCTTGAAAAGTGGAAAAGACACATGTTAGACATAAAACTTTTGTACATTTATATTGTTATAGAAGAATGAAACCAGATGTCTTGTATAGAACAGTATCATGAGAATTAAACTGTAACGGAAAATTGAGAATTAAACGAGACTTACCTGGAAATTGAAGTTTGATTGGAATTCTATGAGTCATAACACTGCATCTAGGGATCACATGAGATAGCGAGCACGCATGCGCCGTAAGTTTTTAAAGCTCCAATGTGGATGTATCACTTAAGCATGCTGTAAAATAAATATGTTCCAATGCACAATTAAATGGTTTATTACTGTCTACCCAGCTTCTGTAGTTGATACCCTATAATAAAATAGGGTTGGGAATGTTGGGAATTCAACAGGGCGACCATGTGAACCCTAGATGCAGTGTCATGACTCATAGAATTCCAATCAAACTTCAACTTCCAGGTAAGTCACGTTTAATTTTAAATTCTATTTCGTCATCACTGCATCGGGGATCCCATGAGATTTCAAAGCCAACATTCACATGAGAGACAATAGCAACAGTCTTTAATATAACAAATCCCCCAATAACATATCAACAATTAATTTGGAGACAACTCCAACATTGAGAAGAATAGATAGTACCTGTTTGACTAATTTCGAGCTCAGAACAGCAGTAGCAAATGATTGTTAATTGCTGACGATATGTTTATAATAAAACTTCTCTAAAGTTGGCGACGAGGACCACCCTGCCTTATTGAGGATGTCCTGAATAGGAACCGAGGCTGTTTTAGCCTTTGAAGTCGCAGCAGCTCTGGTACGGTGCGGTTTAAAAATCTGAGTATCGTTTCCAGCATTTGTCATGGTTTGACTTATCCATCTAGACATAGTGTCTCTCGAAATTCGATGATATGGTTTCATATAGCTGATGAAAAGTTTTGTTTCGTTTCCTCTAAGTGGTTTCGTTTGATTTATGCATGTTCGCATATGATTAAAAACACACAATGTTTCATCAGCAGGAAAAGCATGCAGAACAATTGAAGGGGGTGAGTACCCTGGTCGACTTTGCTTCACATGTTCTGGTAACAAAAACTCAAATGAGGATTCCTCCTGTTTCATAAGTGTTATATCAAGCATGTGTAGGCTTTGCCCTCATTGGGAGAAGCCAGAGCAACCAACATAAGCAATTTCAATAAAAGAGTCTTAAGATCCAGTTTGCTAGCAGTTCCAAGAGAAGATAGGTATGTTAGTACTGGTTGTACATCCCGAGTAGTTTGATACTTTGGCGTTGGAGGTTTGGACCGGTAGATGCCTTTCATGAATCGTGAAATAGTCGGATGGCTTCCTATGGTAGTGATCCCTTGAGGTAGTATAATGGCTGAAATTGCTCTTCCGGCCGTTTTTATTGCTGTGTATTCAAGATTTTGGTTATGAAGGTGTACCAAGAAGTGTAGCACAATCTTCAAAGGTGGATTGTAGGGATTAATCTCCCGTTCAGCACAAAATCGGTGCCACTTGGCAATGTACGGTTGGTATTGATTCTGGGTACCAGCATACCATGAGTGGAGGATGATGGCAGTAACGTCATTTGAAAATCCTCTATGATGGAACTTTGCCAGAGACTTTGCAATCCATTAGACGTAGTTGATGTCGCAATCCATTAGACGTAGTTGATGGGTACTATTAACACTCCTGTTGCTTTCTTATGTGTTATTTTCTGGAGACATGTTGCTATCATACTGAAAGGTGGGAAAGCATAAAATAAATATGGTCCCCAATCCATATAAAAAGCATCAAGAAATTTGACATCAGGTTCTGGTCGCCAAGAGACATAGCAAGGTACTTTATAGTTAACCCGTGAAGCAAGTAAGTCAATATCAAAACTTCCCCATCTCCTTGCAATGTCTGCAAACACTGGAATGGGAAGAGACCACTCGGTGAAAGGTTAAATACCCTTGATTCTGCATCCACCTCCACATTCTGAGACCCTGGGATGTGACATGCACTAAGCCATACGTCTTGGATAAACACCATTCCCAAACCTGTTTTGCCAAATTGTCACATTCCTTAGATTTTATGCCCTCATTGCACTGATGTAGGCAATTGCTGTAGTATCATTGAACGCTAACATTTTGTTTGGAAACATGTTTGCAGAGGGATCTTAATCCCAGTAAAACAAATCGCATCTCTAAACAAATGATGTGGTATTGCTGTTCTGTCTGGTCACATGGACCATCTGTTCTGGTATCACCCAAAACAGCACCACAACCTACAATTCTGGCTAAAACTAATGAGCAGTAAAGCCCCCCCCCCTATGGAGTTCAAAGGGATGCCGCCAATGACGTCACGTTGCTCCGAAAGTAATTAGTATGCAAACTTTGGTGTCGAAATTAATTAGTATGCAAAGTCTATGACGTCACTTTGGTCGGCTAACACTCTGGCGGAATTTGTAATGAGCTTCCAAAATCTATGACACCTGGTATAGCGCGACCAATTAACGCAGGCAGGCCTGGGCCAAATGTGGCAGGCGATCAATTAGCATCACAACTAGTTTCCGACAAATTTGTAATAAAACGACAAGAGGTTTCTCATAGTTTGCATGTATAAAAGTATGAAATAGAAGTTAGTTTTTAAAACCTACCGTTAGCTCAGTTTGTAGAGCAAAGGACTGTAGATACTACCAAATCAGTATTCCTTAGGTCACCGGTTCGAACCCGGTACGGCAGAAATTTTTTTTTGCCTTACAACCATGTAGCAACGTTGTGAGTCCCTCTCTTATTTTCAACACGCAATTGAAATTCGTTTTAATTTTTTAATGAATTTGATGGCTCGTTTTGAGCAATAAGTTTCCAAACAGAAATAAAAATATCGCAACAGAAATAAGCAGTTGCTAATCCCGGGTTGTCAAAGCCGTTGTTATGATCGCTCTTTGCATGTTGTAAACCCGCATACATATATACGGTCAAGATGACCGAGTCAGATAGAATACTTAAAGGAAATAACCTGTAGAACAATTTAACAGTCTTAGTTGTAATATTTTTTGTCTATTATTTGTATTAAGAAACATGTTTTAAACTTTGCTGCGTTGTTATTTATGTGTTGCTAAGTTATTAGGTGCCGTGTAGGTAATTAAGGGATTAGGCGAACAAAAAATTTGCATAACTAAGTGTATCCCAATGGATAGATAGGGATATAATTACGTGTTTGGTGTAAGCATAGTTTATTTGATTTTTATGTCAAGGAACTTGTAATGTCCCTCACATGGCGAAATTTTTATCGAGTTATACTCATCTCGGAAGAGATAAGTCGCGTATAGCAGATAGATTTACAACGCAAGTGTATGCCTTAAAATCAGGAGCGGGGCTTTGCGGGCAAAAATTTACACAAGATTTCAGTTTTAAAACAGATTTATTTCTTTAAAATGTTTTACAACATTTAGTAAGGTCTACTTCTAAGAGCATAACGTTTAGGTGTTTTTGTTATTTTTAAAGAGTTCTCATATTCTTGTCTATCTTCTGTGGATAACTTTGCAAGTTTTTCCAGCTTCATTGGAATATATTTTGGTCGGTCGCTCAATATAAAACGTTCATAATCCTCTCTTGCTTCCGGAGTCATTCGTGCTAGGTCACGTTCAGTCCAATCTGCTGGGTCTACCCAATTGTAGAAAAAGTTGCGCTTGAGTTTTGGTCGTTCCTCTTCTGTTGGTAGTGGTGTAAGGAAATTAAGTTTAGGAATAGCAGGCACTTGTGGTGGTATTTCCGCTGATACAGGAATAGGAGGCACTTGTGGTGGTATTTCTTGTGGCATCTCTGCAGGCGCTTGTGGGATACTTTGAGCAGTAAATCCTGGAGAAGAATGAGCCATCTTATCTTTGAATATGAGAAATCGGTTTAGTTGATCAGAATATAATTTGCTTTTTTCCACTGCGCTAAGTTGTGGTGCATCCATGATTTCTTTCATTCGCTGCTCGGCATCATACATGGCATTTAGAAGCGGTGGTTGTCGATACGATTGTTTTTGTATAAACCTTGCAATCCCGCTGGGAAGTATATTCGTCTTAAGTCGATCTTCATCACTCGTTGTTGGTTTTAAATCCAACATTGAGTACCCGTGAGGGTGGCTCGTAGCATCTTCATAACTCCTCATAAATTCTTGTACTCTTCCAGGATCTACTTGCCTTGCAAGCATAGAAATTTGCTGTTTATCTCTTGGTGACTTGAACAGCACGATATAATGCGCGTTTAGACTGATATTTCTCATTTCTTTGCCTTGATGGAGTATATTTTGAACAATATAAATGATAGATAAATTCCGATGATGACTTCCTTTCGTAAAAAGATCAGCAATACGTTTGTCTTTACTAGATTGTGCCATAAGATCATCCAACACGATCAAATTCCATTGCCATACATCCAAGTAATCTCCGTTGTCGATATCGTCGGGAATGCCTTTATTGAACTCGATTCCAGGCATCGTCCCCAACATATCAAAATATGATGGTTGCCATTGACCATTACACCAGATGATACGTTGAGGAGGTGGACTTATAGTTTTCTGTGCGTTCTCCAGGAGAGATTTCACCCATACAGTCTTGCCGCTTTGTGTACACCCGGCTACGATACACGTAAAAGGATGCTGCAAAACTGCAGATCCATTAGTCGTCATGCGAATGTTGTCGGTTGGTTTTTGATCATGCACTTTTTGTTTGTGTCGATTTAAATTGAACGGTTTAGAGAAATATTTTCCACAGATATGACATGAATAAATCTTTCAAATAGAAACCGAGTTTATATAACTAGTATCTCGTAGCCAACTTCCTAGTCTCGGACCCAAGCTCCTTAGGCTCAGAGCTGGCTCCTTAGGCTCGGAGCTCCTTAGGCTCGGAGCCAGCTCTTTAGGTTTGGAACCGAGCTCCTTAGGCTCGGAGCCAGCTCTTTAGGTTCGGAACCGAGCTCCTTAGGCTTGGAGCCAGCTCTTTAGGCTCGGGAACCGAGCTCCTTAGGCTCGGAGCCAACTCTTTAGGCTCGGAGCCAGCTCCTTAGGCTTGGAGCCGAGCTCCTTAGGCTCGGAGCCGAGCAACTTAGGCTCGGAGCCGAGCTCCCTAGGCTCGGAGCCGAGCTCCCTAGGCTCGGAGCCGAGCTCCCTAGGCTCGGAGCCGAGCTCCCTAGGCTCGGAGCCGAGCTCCTTAGGCTCGGAGTCAGCTCCTTAGGCTCAGAGCCGAGCTCCTTAGGCTCAGAGCCAGCTCTTTAGGCTTGGAGCCAGCTCCTTAGGCTCGGAGCTGAGCTCCTTAGGCTCATAGCCAGCTCCGAGCTCCTTAGACTCGGCGCCTTGTCTAAATTGCTTTCTCTCTTCCGATATAAGCTTCTTTATTGTTGTGTTTTACTCATTTGCTTCCAAACCGTCGAACAGAAATGATCCATCTTCTAAGGCACAAGCCATATCTTGAATTGTTGGGCACGTCCGAGCCTGATCAACAACAAGCACTACTGGAAACAGCAACCGCCGAACAAGTACACTGCCTGTGTCTCTGTGTAGAAAACGTTATGAAAAGAAAATATTTAATGCCGAAGCATGTGATGAAGAAACTCCGACCTTACAAAAATGAAATGCTTAGGTTGGCAGATAGAGGAAAATGTGGAAGAAGAAAAAAACGGATACTCGTTCAACGTGGTGAAGGTTTCCTTGGACTATTACTAAGTCCTATTTTGGAAAGCCTGGCTGAACTTGTATAAAAGCCCTGTGACTACAATTTATACATCATTTCAACAATGAACATCGAGAGTAAAACATCTCCGCGACATTGGCGCATTGAAGATATACTTTTGTATCTCAACAACAATGTCAAAAAAGCTACAGCAGAAAAAATTCTACATTCTATTCTTATATCAAGCGATATATTAACTTGGAATCCTCAGGGGGAGATTGTTTATCATGGAAGAGACATTGCTGGTACTAACATCGAGAACCTTTTACAATACGCACTTTTGCTATACAACTCTCACATTCTTGAACCACGGGGGCTTGACCTGTTTACAAAAGGTTTAGTAGAAGCAGGGGTTAATAAAGACTAATTAAAAATGAGTATTTATTGTCAAAAATGGCAAAGGAGGAACATGAAATGCCACAATCTAAGAGTGATGTTGAAAGCGAATCTGGTGAAGAGAACAGGGTGATAATGAAAGCGAATATGATGACAATGAGGATGAGGATGGTGATGATAATGATGATGAGTCCGAGAAACTAGCTTGTAACCATTGTGGTGAAGAGACTGGTCACATTGTATACTTAATGAAGTGCCCAAGATGTTCGTGGAAAGATTTCTACTGGGGCAAAGACGCTCAATGTGTGATATGTGATGAACAGTCACTTCTACTGTTTTCACATGTCATTGGTTTCTGCGAGTCATGTTCGTATGGTACGTCTAACACCAAGACGGGTGGAATGGAGTTCACACCAAAAATAGACAAATAAAATATCTAGCAGATTGGACCGAACGTGACCTAGCACGAATGACTCCGGAAGCAAGAGAGGATTATGAACGTTTTATATTGAGCGACCGACCAAGTTATCCCCAGAAGATAGACAAGAATATGAGAACTCTTTAAAAATAACAAAAACACCTAAACGTTACGCTCTTAGAAGTAGACCTTACTAAATTTTGTAAAACATTTTAAAGAAATAAATCTGTTTTAAAACTGAAATCTTGTGTAAATTTTTGCCCGCAAAGCTTCACTCCTGATTTTAAGGCATACACTTGCGTTGTAAATCTATCTGCTATACGCCACTTATCTCTTCCGAGATGAGTATAACTCGATAAAAATTTCGCCATGTGAGAGACTCGAAACCTCTTATTTTGGGACAAACCCTAATGCAACACCATTCGGCCACCAAGGTATTACAAGTTCCTTGACATAAAAATCAAATAAACTATGCTTACACCAAACACGTAATTATATCCCTATCTATCCATTGGGATACACTTAGTTATGCAAATTTTTTGTTCGCCTAATCCCTTAATTACTTACACGGCACCTAATAACTTAGCAACACATAACAACGCAGCAAAGTTTTAAACATGTTTCTTAATAGAAATAATAGACAAAAAATATTACAACTAAGACTGTTAAATTGTTCTACAGGTTTTTTCCTTCAAGTATTCTATCTGACTCGGTCATCTTGACCGTATATATATATATATATATATATATATATATATATATATATATATATATATATATATATATATATATATATATATATATATATATATACGATCAAGATGACCTAGTCAGATAGAATACTTGAAGGAAAAAACCTGCAGATTGTAGATGTAGGTTTGCTAAATAATGTTGAAAAACATGCAAATAGGGATCATAACAACGGCTTTGACAACCCGGGATTAGCAACTGCTTACATCTGTTGCGATATTTTTTATTTCTGTTTGGAAACTTATTGCTCAAAACGAGCCATCAAATTCATTAAAAAATTAAAACGAATTTCAATTGCGTGTTGAAAATAAGAGAGACACACAACGTTGCTACATGGTTGTAAGGCAAAAAAAATTTTCTACCGTACCGGGTTCGAACCGGTGACCTAAGGAATACTGATTTGGTAATAACTACAGTCCTTTGCCCTATACCAACTGAGCTAACGGTAGGTTTTAAAAACTAACTTCTATTTCATACTTTTATACATGCAAACTATGAGAAACCTCTTGTCGTTTTATTACAAATTTGTCGGAAACTAGTTGTGATGCTAATTGATCGCCTGCCACATTTGGCCCAGGCCTGCCCGCGTTAATTGGTCGCGCTACCTGGTGTCATAGATTTTGGAAGCTCATTATAAATTCCGCCAGAGTGTTAGCCGAACAAAGTGACCTCATAGACTTTGCATACTAATTAATTTCGACACCTAAGTTTGCATACTAATTACTTTCGGAGCAACGTGACGACATTGGCGGCATCCCTTTGAACTCCATAGGTGGGCTTTACTACAATAATGCAACTTCCAGTTTGATTAACCATTTAATTTATTCTTCCCCCCTTTCCCCTTCCAATGGTGATTAATATGAGCAAGAAACCTACACATAGTGCTCTTTGCCGTCGATGAACTATTGTACACAATTTTTAGAATCTATGTCCAACATCGTGCAGGAGCGAGGGGATTTTGTCTGTTCTATTGATTTTTGTAGGTGTTTCATTAACTTTTTGCCAAGATTGTCTGAAAAAGCCTTAAATACAAACATTTCCCCCCTGACAGTTATTTACTGTAGCGATGCTGGTTTTGAAATATAGTTTAGCAGAATGTATAATTAAACCAACTTTCGATATATATATATATATATATATATATATATATATATATATATATATATATATATATATATATATATATATATATATATATATATATATATATATATATATATATATATATATATATATATATATATTTATATATATATATATATTTATATATATGGTTTTGATGTCCCACAATCGTGAGGCATCAAAAGTTACTGTAAAAGCAGTTACTTTCATCCTGCTCATCAGCACAACACTGATGAGGCCCAAAAGGCCGAAACGGTTCCGTCTGTAGTTATATATATATATATATATATATATATATATATATATATATATATATATATATATATATATATATATATATATATATATATATATATATATATATATATATATATATATATGTATTATAGAGTTTCAGGGGATAAAATATCGAATGACTATCGATTCCGTTAAAATTTCCGTTGGCAAAATATAATAATTCTGGACGTAGGTTGCAGCTATAAAATAAGCACAAGTGAATACGAAAGAATAAACAAAGAAATTCATCGAGGCATGCTAATAAGCGTCTAAATCTCTAAGGATGCAAAAGAATAAATTACGACATGCCAAAAAGATCAGGTTCCAAATTGTGACAAGAGTTAATTAGCTAACAACCCTCAAATGTTCATTAGATAGCTACTACAAATATGTGTACGAACTTCAAGCAATGATCCTTTACTTATTTGACAGGGACCGCGGAGACGGGGGGGCTGGGGGGGCTTTAGCCCCCCCACTTTTTTTGACAGCCAAAATTATTAAAATAGAAATCTAAATGAAACTTTCTAAATTTTAATTAAACCTTTTCTAGGCATTTTTAACTTTCGCATCTAATTAAAATGAATAAAGGCTAAGCACCCCATTATGTGTACCTTACATGAAGTTCCCTTCAACACAGCCACGTGCTCCGAAACGAAATTATTATTTATATTCATATGGTTTTTGCAAAGTTTCCGCAATGGAGTTGAAACTGCCTTTATTTTTACTTTATTTTTACTATTTTTACTTAAGTTTGTAAAAGGTCTAAATTTTGTTACTTTTTATGACGATGGTCTTGGAGATTTTTTGCTAAAGTTCCTCCAAAAATGCAGGAAATAGCGTTTAAGGTAATAGAAAATTGAACATTTTCCTTGGGGGTTTTATTGATGATTTAGCCTCCCCACTCTCTAATACGCTCCGCGGGCCCTGTTTGAGCTGTTGGAATATTGCAATATACGGTACGTTGCGAGCGACATTTGATGTATGCGTTCGCGTATAATTAACCCAAGAAAATTCAAAATGGCCGACATATATATATATATATATTCGAAGGTCAAACTTTTCTGGATCCAGTATATATATATATATATATATATATATATATAATATATATATATATATATATATATATATATATATATATATATATATATATATATATATATATATATATATATATAATTTGGT
>CACRXK020007162.1:0-23463 GCA_902702795.2 Paramuricea clavata
TTAGAGCCGCATTTTTTAAAAAAAGTAGCACATCATTTTCCCTCGACTAATTCAAACCCTCCACGTAAATAAAAATGCATTAAACACAATACTACACAGAAGTCCATTTCCACACAATACTAAACAATACTACACTTAGAGCCGCATTTTTTAAAAAAAGTAGCACATCATTTTCCCTCGACTAATTCAAACCCTCCACGTAAATAAAAATGCATTAAACACAATACTACACAGAAGTCCATTTCCACACAATACTAAACAATACTACACTTAGAGCCGCATTTTTTAAAAAAAGTAGCACATCATTTTCCCTCGACTAATTCAAACCCTCCACGTAAATAAAAATGCATTAAACACAATACTACACAGAAGTCCATTTCCACACAATACTAAACAATACTACACTTAGAGCCGCATTTTTTAAAAAAAGTAGCACATCATTTTCCCTCGACTAATTCAAACCCTCCACGTAAATAAAAATGCATTAAACACAATACTACACAGAAGTCCATTTCCACACAATACTAAACAATACTACACTTAGAGCCGCATTTTTTAAAAAAAGTAGCACATCATTTTCCCTCAACTAATTCAAACCCTCCACGTAAATAAAAATGCATTAAACACAATACTACACAGAAGTCCATCTCCACACAATACGAAACAATACTACACAAAAGTCCATGAAGTTGTCCATCTCCATTGCTTTTTGCGTAAGCGTTATTCGTCATGATTCGTCACTCGGCAAATACTGCAAACAGAAGCAGTCCCCCCCTGGACATGCGCCATTTTTGGTATTTCCAGGGGGGTACTGCTTCTGTTTACGGTACTTGCTGAGTGACGAATCATGACGAATAGCCCTTACGAAAAAACAATGGAGATGGACTTCTGTGTAGTATTCTGTGACAATGTGTTAATCAACTGAGTGAACTGACTGAGGTATACTGCCTATACACTGCAGTTATATTTGAATACTTTTAGCTCAGTGGCACTGCATATTACGACTGTGTTGAGAAAGTCTTATCTGTGTAACAACTTATTCTAATGATTTCTGTGTGTGTTGGTGTTATGTATGGCGGGTGATGTGTGTCAAAATTCAATAACACATTTGGCAATGATAACGTAACATTTTGCTACAATAGTAACACATTTGGCAACGATAAAGTAACCTTTTGCTATAATTTTGTGGCGTTTACAAGACATTTGTTAACAATAACAAAACATTCAATGACAAAGTATCATTTTGAAACAACATAAACGTATCGTTTTAATATTTGCCAACAATCGTACATTTAGCAAATACAATCCCGTGATGCAATTGGGCAGTAGCTCCAAATGGTGCGAAAACGGTGCATAAATGGCGCGTAATTATTTTCGCGATATTGGATTAAATGTGCTCTTAAGTAAACATTGCTTCGGCGTCAGATGATATTCAGTCATCTCTACTACAAGCTCGATATATAATTGTACAGCTACTGGATGGTGTGGCCAATTCACCACAAAATACATCTGCAAATACTGCAGCTGGTCTCTCAAAATTTCAAATTTTGGTCTACCTGGCATTGACCTTAGGATGATTCCCAATGTTTCCGGTCCATAATTTTCATTATTCAAAATATGACGTTGTATGACATCTACGAGAAGTCTGGCCTTATGTAGCAATTCGCTGTAAATTTCGGGATTTCGTGCTGTCAGATTTGCTAGGCATCGATAAAGGTCTTCAGAAAAATCGCGAATACGATCAAAACATCATCAAGCTCTGTTGAAAGGCATCCTGTTACATCAGTCAATAACATTTCCAATCGCGTTATAAGAGCAGTTCGTACTCCGTTTTCTTCGATATCTTGATCGCTATTTTGTGTGAAAATATTATAAATTACGCGCCATTTATGCACCGTTTTCGCACCATTTGGAGCTAGTGCCCAATTGCATCACGGGATTGTACTTGCCAAATGTGCGATTTTTGGCAAATATTAAAACGATACGTTTATGTAGTTGCAAAATAATACTTTGTCATTGAATATTTTGTTATTGGTAACAAATGTCTTGTAACCGCCACAAAATTGCCAAATGTGTTGCAAATTATTGTAGCAAAATGGTACGTTATCATTGCCAAATGTGTTATTGAATTTTGACACACATCACCCGCCATAGTTATGTACTCAGGTGAATATGATGTTTGTGATGTTACTGTGAGTGTGGATCCACACCGGGCAAGCTGAAAAGTTTGCCTGACCACGTTGGGAATCAAACCCGCGACCTTTGGGATACTAGTCCAATGCTCTACCAACTGAGCTACGAGGTCAAGTCGGTTCGAGTTGGTGATATTCCGGAAAAGGGTCTAATTCCTTCGATATCAATGTATTCTAAGATATGATGATTTCTGTGTGTGTTTGTTACCTCGTAGCTCAGTTGGCAGAGCATTGTACTAGTATACCAAAGGTCGCGGGTTCGATTCCCACCGTGGTCAGGCAAACTTTTCAGCTTGCCCGGTGTGGATGTACACTCAGAGTAACATCACAAACATCATATTCACCTGAGCCCATTACACCAACTCACACAGAAATCATCATATCTTAGAATACATTGATATCGAACTCTGTTCCGAAATATCACTAACTCGAATCGACTTGACCTGGTAGCTCAGTTGGTAGAGCATTGTACTAGTATCCCAAAGGTCGCGGTTCGATTCCCATCGTGGTCAGGCAAACTTTTCAGCTTGCCCGGTGTGGATGTACACTCAGAGTAACATCACAAACAACTTATGCTCAAGTGACCACAACCACCACATGCAGAAATGCTCAATTACTCATTGCCATATTCACCCGATTAGCGCGTTTGACGCCGGCTGACAGCCGGAAATGTTGTCTCCGATTGCTCGGCTGCCAGCCGGGCTGTACTATAGCATACTATTCGTTCAAAAAATGCGCGCATTTCGGAGACTGGTTCTAGAATGTTTTCATAAGCAAAAAAACACCAGAATTACATTAAATTTTCCGAAAATAATCGAAATGCATCTAAATTCATCTTCCCAATGCATATAGCTAGCTATGCGATAGGTACATAAACGAAAAAAAAACCAATTACGGCAAAGAGAAAAATTCAAATTCGTTTGCGCTCACTCCGGGATTGAACTCAAGACTCTCAGCGTGCACGCTGAGAGCCGTATTGCCGGCTGGTAGCCGTAATGTTTTGTAGTATACAACTGTATACTACCACCGACAAGCTCGGCTGACAGTCGTATTGCATTGTAGTGTTGTATTACAGGTAAATTAAATAACTCTGGTAGCCGTGATGTTTTGTAGTATACTATAGTAGTACAGACAGGCCCGGCTTACAGTTAAAAATAACCTCGGCTGGTAGCCGTGATGTATTGTAGTATACTATGGTATACTACCGACAGGCTCGGCTGACAGTCGTATTGCATTGTAGTATTGTATTACAGTTAAATAACCGCGGCTGGTAGTCGTGATGTTTTGTAGTATACTATAGTATACTACGGGTATGACTAAAGGGAGAGTTACCAACCGGAGAGTTATCTCGGAGAGTTATGATTTCGGAGGGTTATGTTCGAACCACACCCATTTTCCCCAATGACCACACCCAATTTCTTAACTCTCCCGACGTTTCCTTGAACTAACCATAGAACTAACATGAGAGAGTTAAAATGAGAGAGAGTAAATACGATAAGCATAGTTGCAAGAAAATATTGAAAAAATTAAGAAAATTGAATCTTTCAGCAATTCAGGTTTTGGAAATACTTTCCCAGATCAGCCAATAGGGCATTACATTTGAAAGGTTTTCTGGTTCCTTCTAATAGGAGAGCTGTATCTGAATGTCCGGCTTTATAGATAATCCAAGTGAGCATGTAATAATTTATTTACTCGTACTCGTTTCACTTGGTAAGTACTAAATTACTACAAGTTTCTACTAGCGTGAAATGTTAAAGCTGAAACTTGAGAAAAAAGTAAATTCACAATAATTTACTAAAATGTGGAAGTTTTTTTCAAAAAATTGACGGACATATAACTCTCTTCATTGGCATTGCCACAATCGTGAACGCGGTGAGTTTTGAAACACAACAGTTCTAACACCTTCATAATGTTAACGAGAGAGAGTTACGTCAAACATAACTCTCTCATGTTAGTTCAAGGAAACATCGGGAGAGTTAAGAAAATGGGTGTGGTCGTTGGGAAAAGTGGGCGTGGTTTGGGCGTGATTCGAACATAATTCTCTGAAATCATAACTCTCCGAGATAACTCTCCACTTTATAACTCTCCGTTTAGCCGGTCCCGTATACTACAGACAGGCCCGGTTGATACTTGATAGCCGTATTGCACTGTATTACAGTTAAAAACCAGAATTACAAATTGTAAGTGAAATGCTGCGAGCAAATACTGGAAGTTCCTGTGTCTTCCCCAGTCGTCTCTTGGGTAGCAGTCTTCAGGATAGTAATGAGGGCCACTTTGAAGGCCACTAATGAGGGCCACTGAAGGCCACTAATGAGGGCCACTATTGACGGCACTAATGAGGGCCACTAATGAGGGCCACTAATGAGGGCCACTAATGAGGGCCACTAATGAGGGCCACTAATGGTCCACTAATGAGGACCACTAATGAGGGCCACTATTGCGGGCCACTATTGATGGGCACTAATGAGGGCCACTAATGAGGGCCACTAATGACGGCTTCTAATGACGGCCACTAATGGCAGCCACTAATGACGGCCACTATTGACATCCACTAATGAGGGCCACTAATGAGGGCCACTAATGAGGGCCACTAATGAGGGCCACTATTGACGGCCACTATTGACGGCCACTACCCCCCTGCACTGATTTTTCAAATCGACGACATGAACGAAATTAATATTCGGGGCATTTTCGCTTCATACTAATTGGAAAGCAGTGCCAAGCATAGCCGAAGAATCTTCTTTTTTCTATTTAATTGCCAAGTACAAAATTTACAATTGCTTCTGACGCCTTTCTCTTCTAATTTTCAGGATTTGTTTCAAGATAATTGCTTTGGTGAACGCGACCACATTTATTTTATAGGCCTTCATCTGTCCATCTTAAAGCCTGATTTGATTTTCCGACCAAAATTCGACGTCTAAACTGCACGCAACACTTCGGTCGAATTTCCGTCGCATAATTGTCACATTAAATTCGACGAATTAAATTCGACTGAAATTCGACGTATAAACTAGGCCTTACTAGTTATTTAATCGGAAATATCTTAATTACCTGCATGTTTACTGTAAGATGGTGCACATTAACAGAACCACTATCGGAACTCGACGTGCACACAAAACAGCATCCAATTCAACTATATAGTTCAAATAATATACAACGGTGCTTCTGAAAACCTCGTCTCTACACAGTTGGAAAACAACACATACTGGTACAGCATTCTGTTTCTTCCCAAACTTCCGCAGGAAGTTATACCGGTCTTTTCATAACGCAGCCACGTGCCTATGCTGTATTTGCTTTCGTATTCGATGGATTTTGACGGTAGAGTTTCTGCGAACCGCCTCTGCTGTTGAGCTCGATTTCTCCCGAGAAAGGAAGTTGAAAACGTTACTCAGTCAGGCTTAAGGTGGCTCCCTACAGTTATTCTTGTTTAAGCAAATAATTCCTTAAAACAGGCTTATTCGTGCAGAACGCGAATTCTTTTCGACTTGGTGGCAATATTGGTCACGCTAAGGAATATTTCGAACTAGTTTTCGACAACGTCAATGTCCCCATGGCAACATGACGACAGCATAAATCCTTCCAATTTAACTCATGAATGTACCGAATTTGGCACACAAAACGTAGTATTATTCAACGCTTTTTTTCCATTAGAAACCTTTCGGAAATAGCTTTTTTTTTAAAAAAAAGTTAAAAAAAAGCGTGGTCAATTTTTGTTTTGTTTTAATCATGCGGTTGCGTGGGATAGTTCACGTACTGGTCCCGCGAACATCCCGCACGCAACTGTAGGGAGCCACCTTACTTTAAAATACTTCCTATAGAATTGTCAAGTTGACTTGAAATTTGCATTGACGTCGATTTAACGGCCCGTCCAAACGAGAATGGGAGTTGATGAGAGTTGAGAAGCGAGAGTTTGCATGAGAATTTTTCAACTCTCATGCGCCAGTCAAACGAAAACAAGAGTTGCATGAGAGTTGATGAGAGTTGAGAAGCGAGAGTTTGCATAAGAGTTTTCTCAATTCTCATGCGCCAGTCAAACGAGAACAAGAGTTGCATGAGAGTTGATGAGAGTTGAGAAGCGAGAGTTTGCATGAGAGTTTTTTCAACTCTCATGCGCCAAGTCAAACGAGAACAAGAGTTGCATAAGAGTTGACGAGAGTTGAGAAGCGAGAGTTTGGATGAGAGTTTTCTCAACTCTCATGCCCCTGTCAACAAGAGTTGCATGAGAGTAAGCGAAAACTCTCATCAACTATCATTAAATTTTGAACCAGTACAAAGTTGATGAGAATGCATGAGAGTGTATCGATCTCTTTTCAAGCGCGCAGTAATGTCCAGTCAACCCCTGAGTCAACCTCATCAACTCTCATGCAACTTTTGTTCTAGTTTGACTGGAGCATGAGAGTTGAGAAAAATCTCATGCAAACTCTCACTTCTCAACTCTCATCAACTCTCATACTCAGGGACGCCGGAACGATGTGGAGGCAAGGGGGGCATGCAGAATTTCGTGAAAGGGCACTTTTGAATTTATATATACTAAGAGATGTTTGCAAAATGTTTGCATCGGGAGTTGAACTTCGCCTAATCATGTTTTGTATTTATTGGATAGGCGTGTGAGGGGGTTCTCCGCCAGGCGATTGTGCTATTCTTGAAGCTCGATGACTGCATTTCTTGCGTTTTCTGAAGCAAATTCGTAAAAGAATTGCACTAACATGTTCTGACAATTCGCTATTTCGCCAAGGCAATCCTTTATATTGAAAGGGCACATTTGCCCCCCTTGCCCCTCCTGGTAAAGGGCAGCAGGGGCGGCTTCCCCTCCTGCCCCCCCCCCAGTTCCGGCGTCCCTGCTCATACTATCTCTCGCTTCTCAGCTCAAGAAAATTTTGAAAGTGCCTTAGGGTTTTGTTTAATTTCCGGACATACAAAAATTTAATTTACCGGACATTACATAATTTTTCCTAATATACAAAAAATTTTCCCGACATATCGTGCTGTCTTAACTTTTTCCGTCATTTTTCGTACATTTTGTAGCATTTTTGCTATAACGATTACTTTTCATTTCGAGCCACGATAACAATTTCCCCATAAATCTGAAACCAATTTGCTTAGTCTAGCAGACATTTGCCGAATCTGTGATAAATGGCGGTGTGTTACACCCCTCACACCCCCCTCTAGCTACGCACCTGACTGTGCCGGTCAAACATTTAAAGCATTAAAAACTCCGATAAAAAACACCCCAGTGGTTCTCAGTTGGCTCGCGCTGATGTATTAATGTCGTATAAATTATGTGATAGAGAACTCTTTCAAGTTGTATCAATATTGATCAGTGGCGCACTGCCAACACGCCGAAGCGGGACAGTTAAATGTGATCAGCCAGGGGATCAGCCAATCAGAGAATAGTTAATAGTTGCGTACAACGTCATGTTTCCGTTTTCAAGGCCGCCATTTTTTATGCACAATGAGATATACCGCTGTGCAGACGCAGGTGCTTTATAAACTCGCATGTCGTCATAGCAACGGTAGCTGCGGGAGGGGGGGGGCTTACAAAAAAACTGAAATGACAAATCAAGGGGGAGTTCATGTATTTAAGTATTACAAATTTATTCAAATTTTAAATTTCTACAGAAATTGAGTTAACTTGCTACTACAAAGTATTAAAACTGTCTGTACCAGTGTAGGTAGTATCAATGTGAAAATGCTGTGCTGAGTGGTTATATTACTACCTTAAAAAACAAGCAGAAACTCGACGTTTCGAGCGAAGGCCCTTCGTCAAGAGTTAGTTTTAGAGCTGGACAAATTTATTTATAACTACTCAACACTTGGATCTATGTAAGTATTAAACAAAAAAAAAGTACTTTCTTCATTTAGATTCAACCAAATAAAATCATATTGACAATAAATTATGACTATGTTCTACATTTTTTTTCTTAAAACTTATCTTATTCCACTTCAGAACTTATTTTTAAAACTTACGTACAACCTGGTTCCCAGGGCCTTTTTTGAAAATGCGGCGATTATCGCTATTTATACATTTCTCTATATCTTTTTTTTCTCTTATTTATTTTATTAACCAGTTTAAATTTATAACCTAGGAACTTTAAATAAAAACCTTATGGTTTTTAGAAAATTCCTAACCCTGTTCTTGTAAATATTTTCTATTATTGATTGTAATTGAGGTTCAGATTTGACTTCCGCTACCATTAACCAATCAGATGCGTTCAATCTACCCGATTAACCAATCAAATGCGTAGTGTGAGTCAGTCAGTGAAATGAATATAACTGGAACTACCTTCAGATAAACTGCCTATTTTTTTCGTAAAACCAAATCTGACCCACGGACACGCGTGTCTGTGGGTCAATTATTAATCTTTGACTCTGTTATTCAGCATGCACTTTTGTAAATAGTTTTTTCTTTGTTTCTATTTATTCTCTTGTAAATATTAATACTTTGTATGTAAATTGAAGACGCCCCTCATGAAAACCAACTTATGTTGATGAGGCTAGCGTCTTGAAATAAATTTTTACGATACGATGATGCGAAGACCCGCGTGTTTATGTTAAAGGTTGTCAAGGTAACCTGCAATCCGTTATTAATAATATCGATCAATGGTGCACGGAAAATGATATGATGCTTAATCGTTCTAAATGCAAAGAGCTAATTATCTCGTTCGCTAAGGACGTCCCTAATCTTCGACCATTGTTTATTAAAGATCACTGTATATCCCCAGTTTTATCAGCAAAGGTTCTTGGTCTGTACTTTTCTTCTGATCTTAGTTGGAACTTACATGTTGAACACAAAGTATACAAGGCATCAAAGAGACTTTTTTTTCTCCGAGTGCTTAAACGCAGCGGTCGTGGAGGGAGTTCTCTAATTCAAGTCTATACCACATGTATACGACCTGTGCTTGAATATGCATGCCAGGTTTGGAACTTAAACTCCCCTGACTATTTAAAGGAAGAAATCGAAAGAATTCAGAAGCGAGCCCTACGAATAATATGTCCTGACCTGTCATACCGCAAAGCCTTGGAAGTTCATGAATTATCGTTGCTCTCTCAAAGACAAAATAATTTATGTAAATCCTATTTTAAGAAACTTCTCAACCCGGAAAATAAATTGAATGAACTTATCCCTAATAAACGCGAGGACTTACGTACTTACAATCTACGTAACGATCAGCATATTAACTTAATTAATTGTAAGACTACAAGATTTAGTAAAAGTTTTATTCCTTCTAGCATCGTATCATATAATGATTCATTTTAATTGTAATATAAATTTTAGTTTTAATATACCATATATTACTATATGTATTAGTTTGACCGTGTATTTTAAATGTCAACTCTGTACAATTCAGCTCTTAGCTGCCATTCAGATTTTGTAATAAATTCAATTCAAAATTCAATTCAATTCAAATATTTCGCGAGACCAGTTCAAGGCAGCGAGCATGCCGTTTCAATAAGAAAAAAACTAAAAGTAAAGTCTACTAGGAAGTATTACCTCAAGAAATGCATTAATAGAAAGTTTTCAGCGCTGTTAAAAATCTTTTTTTGTAAATTTTAAGCCGGTTTTTAAAAATACGTATTCATGTTGACGGATTGACAGTGCTCTTCGCATGCATGAAAAGACTGAGACTGACCTTCAAGTTTGGTTTCAAGTTTCTAGTGGGAGGTAGCGTTCCAGTTTTATTTCAAGAGGTAGCGGTAGTCAAATCTGAAGTCTGAACCAGGCGCCGCAGAACCAGAAGGGGAAACTTAGATTGTATAATGAATAACTCAATACAACAGGCTGAAAGTTCTGCGAGTCTTGGACTGGCCTAAGATTAGATTTCTGCTTCGAGTTTGCTTTGATCCAGCTCCTCGTAGCCTGTTGGCAACTTGCTTCCCATTTTGATGTCTTCGTGCGACTCTTTTCTCTCATGAGCTGGTATAACATAATCTGAGTCTCGCTTTACTAGTTTCTGATAGGTACCGTCACCCGTTGTATTTCTGCCGTGGACTCTGTTCACATCAAGCTCAGTATAAACAGGATTTTCTGGCGATAATTTGGGCTCTTCATAGGTTTCATTTTGACCTGGTGTTTTGTGTTGTGATTCCTCTGGAGCCGGTATTACGTATACGCCATCCTCCTTTAAAAATGCCTGATAATCACCATCGCCTGTCGCCCCTGTTTTCACGGTATCGGGTCGTTTATTAAGTTCAGTGCGTCCAAAGGTCTTGTGTGCATTTGATGGTACTTCCACCTCTTCGTGATCTGATGTTCTGCCTTTAGAAACAAAAGATTATAAACCCTGGTCAAACGAAAATGAGAATTGATAAGAGTTGGCCAGTGAGAGTCTGCAGTGAGAACAACAATTGCACGAGAGTTGACTGGATATTACAGCACGTAGCGAGAACTCTCATCAACTTTCATCAAAATTTGAACCAGCTGAACACTGATGAGAGTTAACTGGATATACCAAGCGCAACAAAAACTCTCATGAACTCTACTCAAAATTTGAACCAGCTCAACATATTGTTTACTAATGCCCAGTAAACAATTTTCATTAAGCATGTCTTGGAAGTGTGGAACTGAAATATTTTTATGGGAACTAACACTTTCGAACACGCTGAGTTCAAAACCGAAAACTTCCCGCACCGTAGACCCGCAGTTTTCTCACAAACTGCTATTTCATCTTCTCTAATTTCACAACAAATTTTTTCATTGTTCAACGACACAGATGGATGAAGACACACTATTGCAATAACTCAAAATCACTAATTCCTATGAACCAGTCTCTATATTGAACAAAAGACCGTTTTCGTTGGATAATTTTGAGAGTTAAGTAATTTTAAGCGCTTTGGACGTAAACAACATATCTTGTCTACAACTTTGGGAGGGTACCAATATCGCTTTGTAAAATCCTCAGTTCTGGCTGTATCTCTATAAAATCACAAGGGCGTCAATGTTATGTCGCTGGGCTATATCTCTGGGACGAGAAATAATTCCTTATATGCGATCAAAATGTTTTATACAACGATGTAAGACGGTAATCATATGGAAAGGGTCAGAATTTACATTTCCAACACAGTTTCTGAGATGTAATTCAAGAGGTAATATCAGTTGGTGCATGTTATTCTGTGCGATAAGCGAATATTATTGGAAGGAGGGCTGCCATATACGTTGAAATCACCAAATAAACAGCTTATGCACACATTTCCCCACTGCGTAATAAGTTTACAGAGCAGATTTTATACCTTGGCACTGATCTTTGTCTTTGATGTGAACATTTATTCTTCAGTTTAAGGTCAATATTTAAGATTGATCCTGTCGTAAGCCCTCTAGCAGCAACCAATCGACAATATTTCATTTTAGTGTTGTATTTGCCGTTACGTTGGCTTCGCATTACTTTTGTTTTAAATACCATAATCGCGTTAAAATAGTTATTTTCAGGCCAATGCATAACATCGCCAAAAGCATTAACGTCCTTGTGATTTTACAGAAATATCGCTAGAACTGAGGACTTTAGAAAACGTTATCTGTACCTTCTCAAAGTTGTACACAAGATATTTTGTTTACGTCCAACACGCATAAGATTATATAACTCAAAATGATTCGAGCAAAACGGTCTTTTGTTAAAAGAAAACTGTTTGAAAGAAATTGGTCGTTTTGAGTGATTTAATCGTGTGTCGTCATCGATGCGTGTCGTTGTGAAATTATCGAAGATAAAATAGAAATTTGTGAGAAAACTGCGGGTCTACGGCGCGAGAAGTTTTCGGACTTGAATCCTGCGTGCTTGAACGTGTTAGTTCCCGTAAAAATATTTCAGTTCCAAGACATACTTAATGAAAGTGAACGACAACGGGACGCAGCAAACGGCCTAACATACAAACTCTCGCACCTTCGGCTTGAGTTTATATATCCAATAGCCAATAGGCTAGCTACAACACGGCCGCTCATGTTGTAAATAGGTATGAATATATAATTTGTGATATTACTGACCTTGAGTTGATATGTCTTCAGACGTGTTTGCACTTGTGGCGACGTCATCGTAAAACCCTCGATTAACTTTTCCGACAGTTTCGTTACCTGGCCCCTGATGTTCGTTTTCGACTGGTGTTTCGTATCCAGATGTCTTGTCTGCATTTGATGGTTCTCCAACCCAATCGTGAAGTGATTCCCTGCCTTTAAAGAAAAGACGATTACAAAGCCCTGGTCAAACAAGAACAAGAGGTTCTGACAGTTGATGACAGTTGACTGAATATTAGCGCACGTAGCGAAAACTCGCATCAAAATTTGAACCAGCTCAAACACGAGCGAGAGTTTCAACCTTCATAACCACTTCTCAACTTTCATCCTCGTTCTACAGCTAGTGAACAGAATTACCAAGATTGGTTTCTTTTCAACCAAGATATATTACATTTCTTCTTAGAATGAGCAAATATTACACATACCAACGTTAGTAGAATTTTAAACATATTACCACAGATTACATATTAATATCTAATCTGTGATATTACTGACCTTTAGGTGATATGTCTTCAGACTCGTTTGGATTTGTGGCGACGTCTTCGTAAAACATCCAATCAACGTTCGGGACAGTTTCGTAAACAGGCTCCTGTTTTTTATAAGAATGATTATGATTTATTTAATGACGATTACACACAGGGCGTGGTTGCCCAATTCATACGAGTCAGAGGCACACGATACACGTGCTTCACAACTAATTTCTACGATGCTTGTGATGTTACTCTGAGTGTATATCCACACCGAGCAAGCTTGAAAAATATGCCTGGCCACGGTGGGAATCGAACCTACGACCTTTGGAATACTAGCGCAATGCTCTGCCAACTGAGCTACGCGGTCAGAACGGTTCGAGTAAGTGATATTTCGGAACAGAATCTAATTCCTTCGATACCAATGTAATCTAGTAAGATGATTTTTTCTATGTTGGTGTTGTGTACTCAGGTGAATATGAAGTTTGTGATGTTACTCTGAGTGTATATCCACACCGGGCGAGCTTGAAAAATATGCCCGGCCACGGTGGGAATCGAGCCTACGACCTTTGGAATACTAGCCCAATGCTCTGCCTTCCGGAACTAGATTCTGTTCCGAAATATCACTTACTCGAACCGTCCTGACCGCGTAGTTCAGTTGGTAGAGCATTGGGCAAGTATTCCAAAGGTCGTAGGTTCGATTTCCACCGTGGCCGGGCATAGTTTTCAAGCTCGCCCAGTGTGGATATGCACTCAGAGTAACATCACAAACTTCATATTCACCTGAGTGCACAACACCAACATAAACTAACTTGTTTTATATTAACTGGATAGCGGTATCAGTTCGAAACTGTTCTTCCTAGAATCCCATATGTAATAACTATTCACTGCGTCACCAACACCATGACCATAAATAATTTACCTCGTAAACTGGCAATGGTTCTGGTGAAATTTCATTTGCCTCCAATGGAATATTGACAGGAGTTGATAATTTTGAAGCCCGCTTCCGTCATTTGTATTTTATCAATAAGATGATATTAAGTACGATGCTAAGAAATACTCCACCAGCCAGTGTTGTCGCTATGACAATGATTCTGCTGGAATCATCTGAATAAAAATAAAAGATTTAATATTTATTGAATCCAAATTAATTATATGAATAAAAAGTATAAAAAAGTAACTTATTTAAGCCTGGTGGTGAAGGTTGAGGAACGGGTATTGTTGCTTGATGCATGGGCGACCCTGATCTCACTTAATTAATGTATTTGAACTCATGTATGTAGAGTTGTCGTTAGTACTAAAAAACAAGCCACACCACAAACACTATACATAACTTCGCCGTACACTATACTAAACAACAACATAAAAACTGTATACTATACATCGCTATATAATTGGACAAAAACCTCACTTGCCTTCATAGCCAGTTTGAAATAGTGAAATTGCAGGTGTTTTACTTCCATTATTATTTACCGAAGTCTGTTTACTAGGTGGATTTTCTAAAATCGTAAAAATTTGTTATATAACCTATACGTGGCACCAAAGGGTGAGCTAGGAAGAAACTCAGCTTTACTATACTCTATTTTGTCAGAAATTGATGGTACTTCGGCCTACATAGCTATTAGTACACAAGTGATTCACCTCTTGGAGGACATGAATCCATAAGAGAGATATCATCAATTGCAATGTTTCCATATTTACCTTTACCACGCACACTTTCGATTACAAACTGACAAAAAGTAGAAAAGTGCGGTCGTTTCCGTTAACTGGTAGATTTTATTTATCTTTATTTATTTATTCATTTACAAATATTTTAAAACGGTAACCCTTCAGTAAGTCTGATTTACAAGGGGCCGTTTCTATTTACAAAAATATTAATTCTAAAAAATTAATAAAAAATATATACACAAACAAAACAATCATGCAAGTTTTATAAGTCGATATATGCACAGGCCCACACTCCAAAAGTCAAATAAGTCTCATGAAAAGACTTATATTGTCTTGAAGATATTGTCAATTGCAATATTCCAAATTCTTGAAATAGTTATTAATTAAATTTTTAAATCTTGTAGTAGAAAGAGATTCGTAATCGGAAACTACATCACAAGGCAAGTTGTTCCATGCAAACGCTGCCCTGTATGAGAAGGACTTTTTCATGAAATCTGTATTGGATTACTCTATAGTATCTATCGTTGCTTCTAAGACAATATGTGGCGTTATTAGTAATAGTAAACATGTCTGATATATATTCTGGTAGTTGTCTTGTTAATGATTTAAACGTCATGCTTATTTCTCTTTTCTTTACGATGTTTTCAATCGGTTCCCATTCTAAATGACCAAAGATCTCCTTTGACCTAATATCATAACCGTAGAACCTTTGAACAATAAGTAAAGTGGGGTAAGACTAGCGAGTTATAGATATTTATCAGTGAATCTTGGTTTATATATCGTCTTGAACTTTTTAACAAACAAATAGATTTGGATATCTTTTTGCACTGCTCGTCATTGTGTTCATTCCATTTAACCCATCAACTTTAGAAATATTTACCACTTGAACATGCAAGCAGGTATTTCTAATTCTATACCCACCGACAGGATTTTAGCTAGAAGGCCATGTTGGCCGTGTTATCACGGTAACAAATGGAAAAACACGGCAAGACAAAACGAACACGGCCTCATTATTTATGTAAAGCCGTGTAGCCATGGTAAGCCAGAGTAGTAGCAACACTCCTTAAAATAGAGTGTTGATACTTACAACAGACACAATTTCCTCCTATTTATGTCGCAAGAAAGTTTGTAAAATCTAGTTTGTTGAAATTGGTAAAGTGATAATGCGCCCAAGATTTGCTAAAATAGCTGACTGTAATGTCAGTTCGAAATATAAGCGTATCTGCGCCATGATTTGAAAAGAATGGAACAACCACAGGCATAATCTATATATTGTTGGTGAGCTGCCTCGTCCCCAGGCGCTATGAAACGATTTCACATACCAGTCACTAAATAAAAGGTTTACATGAAGTAGTGCGTCACATTTATTGGCGCGCAAAGGGGAATGGAATATGCATGGTTAGCGCCTGATCACAGAGTAAACATATACAGAGGCGGACCTCGCTGCAAATCATGTCCCCACTTTTTTAATGCGCATGCGCGACCCTCTGGCAAGTGTCATGTACATTTTTTATCAGGAAAAAGATAGGGAAATGCAAAACTTTGGCAGTAAAACGGCGATTTTAAGCCCAGTAACCGATCGATCTTCAATGTTTGCACGAATTTTGCAAATAAATGGCACACTGCGTCTTCTTAGCAAAAGAGAATTGAACGAATACCATTTCTAACGGCGAAAATGAGAAACGACACCCGAAGGAGTGAGAAATTCTGGCAATCGATTCTGTAGACCTGAACTCCAGCTGGAACTTGGCAACTTTGTATGTGAGTTTTTTGCTCTAGCTCATAATATATCAAATTAACAATATATTGTTGTGAAGTGCAATGTTGTATCAAAGGGCTGTCGTTAATTTAAACACTTTTTTTTGCGAATTTGTCGTTAATTTAAACACTGCATAAACAGCATTCAGATACGAACATCAACCTTCAACATGGACTGATGGAGTCATGGACATGGAGCAGAGCACTCATACAGACTTTATTTAACTTATATTTTGACCCAATGGTGGGGGATTGGTCCAATTATAGTGATTCCCCTTGGATAACGCTTGGTCAATGGTGATTCCCCAAGGGGGGGAAGCATTATTGTGACCCCATGATGGGGGCATTTGCAATGACTATATTTTTTGGTTCTTATAGGTCAATTTCTCAGGCTAAGTTACTGCATGTTTGTTGATAATCTATTAATCTGTTTATTTTGCTTTTCTAGATTGCCAATCAATCCTGTTCAGGGTCCCACTCTTTAGTGACGATGAAATTCAAGGACTTTTCCAGGATTTTCAAAGACATTTTTCAGTAAATTCAAGGACCTTATAATTGGAAAAACCTTTGAAAATGGCATGGATTTTGCTTTCTAAAACACTACCATTTATTAAAAATCAATAGTCTGAGTGACGGTCAAGTATTATCAGCACAATTATACTCTGTGGCCTGGCCGATGGGTCTCTGTAAAGAACGGAAAGAGAAACAACCAAATCCGGAAAACACCGAAACCGGAAATTCCTTCCTAATTTCCCGCATACAATTGCCTAAAATTGAAAGCGCGCTCAATTCACTGAGCTGGCTCAATTTCTTTTTGACCTTGTTGAATTTGCAAAATGGACGAAGATGGGAGCAATGTTGAGGTAACTGATTTCATTCCTTAACTGGTTTGTACATTAAATCTAAGTACGTTAGTCAATAATTCTATTCAATTATATTAATAGATTGTTGAGACCACTACCAAGTCTTTGCCTTTTGTAATCAAGGTGGAGTCGGTAGACCCCATCGAGGTACATATTTCACTTTTACTTTTACATGTATTAAAATTAAAAATTTAATTATAATTTTATATAAAGTTACTGACAAAAACTGACACTTTCATGGACAATTTTATGAAAGCCTAAATTTAAAAGGAGCTAAAATTTAGAAAATAAAATGTTTGGTAGTGGTCACAACAATCTATTAATATAATTGAATAGAATTATTGACTAACGTACTTAGATTTAATGTACAAACCAGTAAAGGAATGAAATTTACCTCAACATCGCTCACATCTTCGTCCATTTTGAAAATTCAACAAGGTCACAAAGTTTTTGAGGCAGCTCAGTCAATTGAGCGCGCTTTCAATTTTATGCAATTTTATGCGGGAAATTAGGCGGGAATTTCCGGTTTCGGTCGTTTCCGGATTCAGTCGTTCCAGTTTCCGTTCTTTACAGAGACCCCTGGCCGATCTTGTATAATAGCTGTCGAACATGATTTCATAAAAACAAGTAAACAGCAGATCTAAATATAAATGCCTTCATGTATATCACCAAAAAGAAATATAGCTATCCTTATATGAAATATTCAAAATATTGTCGATCGTTTGCATCGTGAAAATCAAATATACTTCATGAAAATAAGCTCGTGACTGAAATCCTGAGTCTGAGACGAATCTTGCAAACGCAATACAAAATAAAGTTTCATCGCTCAGCCCCCTTGTTTAAAAAACTTCTTGTAGCTGTATATATATTTTTAAAATAAATTGCTCATTGTGGTAAAAATGCATTGTCATTTTTCCATACCTTGTAAATTTATTATATAAACCGGCTTCTACAGCCTCGTTGAACTCTTCAAGTGTTGACATCTCGGAATCTGTTAAAGCGTTAAGGAGGCTCCCTACAGTTTCCAATATATATCAGAGTTTTAAACTAAAAGCTATTTGAATCCAAAAAAAATAATTTTTTTCACAAGCCATTGTTTCCTCTTATATAAAAAAGTAATATTAACCCACAATCGCTACTCTTCATGTTACCATGACGACATGACGTCAACATCTATATGGCCTATATCAACCAAAAAAGTCGCCTTAGCGGACAAAAAAGCACGGTGACCTACCTTTTTTATTGCAGAAAAAACATTGTTATGAAGTTTTGAAAATCGCCAGTGTAGTATTCGAGAAACTGAATTTCAGCTTTCCAAAGGCTAAAATGCAATTTAAAAGGCTGAAATTCAGTTTCTCGAAAACTGCACTGGCGATTTTCAAATAACTTTCAAAATAGAATAAAACTTCATAACAATGTATTTTCTGCAATGAAAAAGGTAGGTCACCGTGCTTTTTTCTCCCCTAAAACGGCTTTTTTGGTTGATATAGGCCATATAGATGGTCACGTTATGTTGTCATGGTAACGTGAAGGGTAGCGATTGTGGGTTAAAATTACTCTTTTATATAAAAGGAAACAATGGCTTGTGCAAAAAAATAGGTTTTTTAGATTCAAATAGCTTTTAGTTTAAAACACTGACATATATTGGAAACTGTAGGTAGCCTCCTTAAATGATATCAAATATCATGTGACTGTAATCACATGAGTAGTGATACCCCCCTCCCCCCATCTGGAGTTCAAAGGGATGCCGCCAATGACGTCACTTTGTTCAGCTAGCACTTTGGTGTCGGAAGTAATTGGTATGCAAAACCAATGGCGTCACTTTGCTGGGCAAGCCTGGGTCAAATGTGACAGGTAACGCGACCAAACACAATAAGGTAACGCGACATCAATCACAAAATGTATTTAATTTATTCAGAATTAGTTTGTGACAAAAGTTTCTCAAAGATATAGCACACTGCTTATGTTACTTTAAACGAAATAAAATTTTTAAAATAACGTCAGTTTAAATATACAGTTTTTATTGCTAGACACAAATGCGTTAGAAACATAAATATTCTGATGGTAGCGTTGTCAGGTAATTCCCACGTGTAAAACACAAAGGTTGAGGTAATTAAGGGGATTAAAGCAATAAGAATTTCACAACCAATAGGATCCTAATGGATATAAATGGATATTATTACGGGCGGTCGTGGACATCTTCAGGCGAACAGTCATTATTTTCGCTGAGCTCAACACTTTTTCGCGACCATGAATATACATTTCTCAAATCTGCTTACGGTTTAACAGGCGAACTTGATATCTTTTAACTGTTATTTGTATCAATAAACATGTTTTAGACTTTGCAAATGTTGCGTTGTTACGCGTTGCTAAGTCATTAGATGACATGTAGATAATTAAGGGATTAGGCGATTAGATCGAAAAGTTCACAAAAACAAAACAGTAAATTAAACGCAACATTGCCGCTCGATTTTGCTGAACGAAAGCTCGTTCTGCGCCCGCGTACAGTTTTCTAGTCAGCGACGCTTTTCAATAAGGGGAATTGCTCGAGTTACACGAGGCTATTTTCTAACTTTATTTGCATTTTACTCATTAGTTTCATCGGTGACCTATCTTCAAATTTTGACCACGAATTTACTTTGCGGTAAATTTTATAAATTTCAATTTTAAAAAATCTTTAGTGTGGAAATTTCGCAAAAAAGTTTCGCTTTTAAAAAAATTACACACTACAGAATTTTTTTAAACTTTCACCACAGTTGCAGAGCATCATTCCCTATTGATATATGAAATAAAAAAGATAGAGGTCACCGACATCGTTTTTGAGATAGCGGCACATTTATAGGTTAAATTGGTTAAATTGTTTAAATTTATTAATTTAACTTAAATTGGTTAAATTTATGGGTTAATATGGTTAAATTGTCGTCATGTTGCCAGGGGAACACTGACGTTGTCGAAATCTAGTTCGAAATATTCCTTAGGTGACCAATATTGTCACCAAGTCGAAAAGAATTCGCGTTGTGCACGAATAAACCTGTTTTACGGAATTGCTGCGTAAACAAGAATAACTGTAGCGAGCCTCTTTAAAAGTGATCGCTTACCGTTGCTCTTGAAGAATTCATTCCAAAAACAGACGTCGGTAGCGCAGATTTTTTAAAAAAACCCAATTTTCGTCTTTCAAATGGCGTTTTCCTATTACTTTCCTTATTAAATTTCAGAACGACCCTTGCCAGCGCTCGCCGGAAGTGCGAAGTGCGAATTCCGTATGACACAAAACAATCAGCAATTTGACGAGAGATTCATATCTGTACGGTACCTCATCTGCGCTCCCTGCGCTTGTTCGTGCGATGCAGTACTTCATGTAAACTTTTCATATAGTGACTCGCATGAAATTTTTTTATTAGCGCCTGAGGAAGAAGCAAGTTGGTGAGCATAAGCGTATCTGCGCCTTGATATTTTGAAAAGCATGGAACAACCACAGGCATAGTCTATATATTGTTGGCGAGCATAAACGGAACCGTGGATTTGCCTATTCTGGTTAATTGGCAAGCACACCCCCTGGAAATTTGAAAACACTCTCAAAATCTAAAATCCTAGCTAAGACACTGCCCATGCACCTATATCTGCTATATCTTTGGATTCAGTTATATTTGGCGTTCACTGGTCTACATGCTCACCTGATATGACGCCGTTTGACTGTTCACAGCCACTTGCGCTTGATTCCAATTGTAACCTTGCTCTCCAGCAAGACGCCACACAGAAACCATTTTACACCTAGATTTCATGTAAACCTGAAATTATACATATATCTTTATCAGTGTATGAATGTGGGGAAAGAAATGCGGGGTGCGGGTAGAAATCGAAAAGAATAAAAAACTCTTAACTCTTTTTTGTAGTCATCTGAAGAAACCTTCTAACAAATCTGTACACAGTCCGTAAATCCGCTGCAATCATATCTACAATTATATCTATACACATACGCCTTGTATACTATACGATTGATTCTTCGAAAGAGTTTTGCAAATTACAATATCAGATTTCAAATGTTGTAAACAGTCGTTATCGTAGCAAGCGTGGCAGGCGGTTTTTAGGGAGGCCGTAGGAAACACCGCCTGCCCAGCCTCGTCCCCAGGCTCCAACTCCGACGCGCGGGTTCTGACGCAAGCAGTGGACGGCCCCGTCCAAATTTCCATTCTTCACGAAACGGCGCCGCAAATCAAAGCGCCTGGGGATGAGGCTGGCGGGAGACGGTATTTCCTTTGCCTCCCTAATTTTCGCTGCTGTAGAAATACCGCCTGCCACGCAGGCTATCGCTATCGCCACGTTGATTGGCTGGTTGTTGCCGGAAATATGTGTTTGTTATTTGAATCCCCTCCCCTGACAATCCAAACGGTAAAGGAGGCTAGGTCGCCAAGCATACGCGGTAGTAATCATCGGTCTTCAAAGTTCCATAAAGTTTGGGTTTCGAAACATTTTGTTAAATATCCATTCCAAAAGTTATAGGACATGATTTTTTCTCTGTGTTGGTGTAATGTACTCAGGGGAATATGATGCTTGTGATGTAACTCTGAGTGTATATCCACACCAGGCAAGCTTGAAAAATATGCCTGACCACGGTGGGAATCGAACCTACAACCTTTGGAATACTAGGCCAATGCTGTGCCAACTGAGCTACGCGGTCTGTTCGGTTCGAGTATGTGATATTTCGGAACAGAATCTAGTTCCTTCGATATCAATGTAATCTAATAATCATGATTTTTTCTCTGTGCTGGTGTAATGTACTCAGGTGAATATGAGTACATTACACCAACACATTACACCAGAGTACATTACACCAACACAGAGAAAAAATAAAGATAGGGGACTTTAGTTGATCAACAACTGCAGTAGTGTCTGTCTTGTAATTAGCATGTTGATCTTTTTTATTCGACGAGTAAGTTTTGCTACTATTTAAGCTTGACTGGTTCGTGGCACTGGCACGTGGACTGTTTGGGAAAGTTAATAAATAGAAATAAATAAATACACAAATAAAAATAAATACCTTAAGTTGACCCACTTGATAGCCGTGCATGTAGTAAAAAAATAAGAGACAGGATTTGGCTTTTGTTGTCGATGGCGAGATCAATCGAACTTTGCTGTTCGGTTGCCTTCGAATCCAGCTGTTGATGTACAAATACCAACCAGATGCTGAAATGATAAACGTGATGTTGGTTAAGCCTCAGAAGCTGGAGAGAGTATATATTTAAGGGAGCCTGCAGGAAAGTGAAGCTAAGTGTGTAGTGTTTGGTGCATGTGACATTCTTTCTGCAATATACAGTTGTTGGATTTTAATTTTCCTTTGTTCCAATGTGAGAAAAGTGCTTCTGTTTGACCATGGATCATGAAAATACTATCCATGGTGTGACTCTATCAAACAGCGCATGTTTTCTCGGGTACTCGGTAGTAACACTGAACAAATAAGGAATGGTCCTAATACTGTATTTCTACCAGAGACGGATTTTCATATTTTCGTTCGGGGGGGGGGGGTGGATAAATATCTGGGGGCGTTGTGGCAACGCCCGGAAAGGCCAAGGAAAAAGTTTGACAAAATTTGTTTTATAGGCCTGCATGGCGAGATTTGAGACCATAATATTGGTACTTTTACAAATTTATTTGTAAGAATAATCAAATATGAAACTATCAAATCAAAATATATATAATTTGCGGGGGTGCAAAAACTTTTGGTGGCGGTGCCAAATGCCTCTGGGGTGGGTGCAAATTATTTCGGGGGGGGGGGACACATCCAACCCCCCCAGAAAATTCGTGCCTGATTTCTACAAAAAACAGTTTATAGAACTGGACGAATAAAAGCTACCCAGTATAAATAAAGTTAGTGAATGAGCTACCCAGCATAAATAATGTTAGTTTAGTTTAGGTTTCCTCCTGTAGTAACACTGGATCAATAAGGAATAACCGTTACTGAAACACGACGAAGAACAGTTTAAAATTAATACACTTTCCAAATATATATAAAGTTAGTTAAAAGTATGCGACTCACAACCGCTTTCCTTTGGCATGTAAGTGGCATACAGATTGCCATCACCTTTCACTTTTCCCTTTGACAATTCACGTGAGATAGTCCAGTTATATAAACACTGAGAGATACTTACTGGGCATAAACTCGAAGAAGTTTTGTCGCTCGTCACATACTGAGTTAAGCACGAGGTTTACACTATTCCTTGGGTACGCCCTTCCAGTTTCAGGCTTAAGACACATTTTCTTTTTGTACTGCAATGATCCTTGGGCAGTCCAACTCCACGTATCTGTCGCATCACAACAGCTGAAAACACCCACCTTGAAAATAAGAGGCAGGTAAAAATGTAGTCTATGTAGATATGAAGGTAGGTATGCAGGTAGGTAGGTATAGGTAGGTATATAGGTAGGTAGGATGCAGGTAGGTAGGTAGGTAGGTAGGTAGGTAGGTAGGTAGGTAGGTAGGTAGGTAGGTAGGTAGGTAGGTAGGTAGGTAGGTAGGTAGG
>CACRXK020007163.1:0-16871 GCA_902702795.2 Paramuricea clavata
CGTTTAAAGGTGCTTTAAATCGTACTACAATTAAATTATATTCAATGGCAAATACTGAAAGAGCTATGAAAGTTGTTCTAGCGAAAAGAGGGCTTGAATATTCGTTAAAAGACGAGACATTCAAATGTATCTCGGCCATAATGTAAAATGGTGAAGATGTTTTGGTTGTTTTGCCAACAGGTTATGGGCTTATTATGGCAAATATTAAAATATTTCAGCTGCTACCTGACGTGTACGACGTGTTACTTGGCGTAACTAATTCTATCGTGATAGTAATATCTCCACATGAATGACCAACGCATTTCTGCATGCATGATGTCAAAGTATGATAAAAGGCCATTCTGTGCCACACTATATTATGGTGATGGCAGCGATATCAAATTACCATTGGATCGACATGAGAACCTGACGTATAAGCTGTTCTATATGTACCCAGAAATGTGTGTCTGTGACAAGAAAATACAAGCTTTTTTGAACTGTATACTGTAAACCTCTGAATATAATGCTCACCTCATTCCAAATATAAGCCCCTCCCGAAATATAAGCCCCCCTGAATACAAGTCCCCTGAATATAAGCCCAGTATCCCACTATGTTATTTAACATTGACATTGTCTTTTAATATAGCAGAGAACGATATTTGAAACACTGTCATTGTCTTTATAGCTTACTATGTTAATGGAGTGTGTTATTAATACATGTTTATTTTCCTGTTTATGACTGACTTGTTTATTACTAACACAATTGATCGTCCATGTATAAGGCCCCTGTGCATATAAGCCCCCCCCCCCTAAGCCCATCAAAAATCACTTACAAAAGAATATAAGCCCAGGGCTTATAGTCAGAGGTTTACGGTATTATATATCCCATATTTTAACAATAAACTCATTATTTTTTATATTATATTACATTAACATATATACATGGATCACATATAAAGTCTTTAAATGACAGTACATTGTGTTTGTAATTATAATTACTCTAATTACTTGTGTCGAAAGTAAGAAATGAAGTGAACAAATCCATATATATTTGTTGAAAATTTCTTGCAGTGGGTATCTTCCATTTGTTTTTCATGCTTCACACTGTGTATCTTTGAACATTTAATCAGCAACTAATTATAGGCAAGGATATATTTACTAACTCATTACTCCATATTACCAGGTACATAACATGCAAATTATACATCAACCTTGCAATCCAGGCTTTAACCTCTGCAGTTGCCCCTCTCCTGCAGCATGTTTGGGAAGGGAGAGGAAGGGTACTGTAATTTCTATATTTAGCCCCCTTCTCTTCAAGCCCCTCTCCAATAACCCCCTCCCCCTCATTTGGATACAAAAATCAAAAAGCCCCCCTCCTCATTTGGATACAAAAATAAATAAGCCCCCCTCCTCTTTTAACCATGCAGCCCTCATTCAATTTCTTAAAATCATGAAATATATTGCATTTCTGCAGTATTTTAATAAAATATAGTACAACGGTAACTCTGAATATGGACATTTTTTAATGGTAACCAGATTTATTGCATATATTTAGAACAAGTGCCCCCTCAATGATGCTTAGGAAACAATACACAGGAGGCTTGATAGTTGATACAGTAATTAAAGTAGTTATTTGATTGAAACTGGTAGCTATATATTTCAATTCTACTCTCAGTATCTCCTTTTATATATAATTGGCAATATATTCACATAGTATATAATAGTTTGGAAATGGAATCAATACTTGTATATTTTTAGCAAATGAGCATTGTTATTGATCAACAATGACTCTTATTGCTATAAACATCATTGTTTCACATAGCAACAGACAAGGAAACTGTATTTAAATTCACTACTTATTTTTTATCCAGACACAAATTGATGAAAAAATTGTTTCAGGTTTGGCTTAGTTATAGCCTTACATCGGGCTATTCCATTTAATATCCATACACCCCCCCCCCTGTTGAGGATCCCTGGAATTCTTCAGGGATAAAGGGTTTTGAGCTTGGAAATCTTCAGGGGTAAAGTGTTTTGAGCTTGGAATTCTTCAGGGATAAAGTGTTTCGAGTTTGGAATTCTTCTGGGGTAAAGGGTTTTGAGCTTGGAATTCTTCAGGGGTAAAGGGTTTTGAGCTTGGAATTCTTCAGGGATAACAGGTTTTGAGCTTGGAATTTTGGAATTCTTTGAACAGGGGTCAAAGGTTTTGAGCTTGGAATTCTTCAGGGGTAAAGGGTTTTGAGCTTGGAATTTTGGAATTCTTCCTTTGAGTTTGAAATTCTTCAGGGGTATAACCATGAAAAACATGTATCCTCGACAGGGGGTGTACGGATATTAAATGGAATAGCCCATCATGCTGTCAAGTGGCAATCACTTACAAAGCAAATCTATAACCAAATGTTTTACAACCTCAGGAACTTCTTAAATCAATTGTTCTATAATTTATACAGATGCTACAAAAACACCTGGCATCTTAAATTTATATAGATAACTCCATTTACAAAAGCACAAAGACCACAGGCTACAACATATTGAGTGTTGACCATTGACCATAATGTACTGTATTGTTTAAAGCTTCAAGTTTTTAACACAAGCAAAAGTTGTCACTCCAAAGTCCTGGCAACAATATGTCAATTTAACAAAACGACAACGTGTGCGATGATTTCATTTAGCCAATTCTTTCATGGTTTATATAATGAATATACTCGTACTGTAGATCGATAAAAAGTCATTCATATTAATACCATGCCATTTTGTAAGTATATACCCAACGTCCCAATACTTTTTCATACGATTAATATCATATCCTTCGATTTATATCGTTTGATTTCGCATTCCAAATCTGATAAACATTGATAATTCTCTCTTCGCGTATGTCCACGCGCAATTCTCGCAAAAAACACGCATGAATTGTGTCGGCAGCATTGATGATCACGGCAGCCAATCAAATAACGATTTAGATTCGATTTCCCCAGAGTCATGCCACAACCTAACCCGCGAACAGGCATACTCTGGGAACGAGATTGGGCCTTCTCCAGCTCAAAGGCCCTGGGGACGAGGTTGGTCGAAACCCGTGTTTGGATCAGGCCATCCAAACACGGAAGACTATCGTGTTGTTGTTATTTTATAAAACAATTACTTTATGGTTTCCATGTTAGGATGGCCTGATCCAAACACTTGGAAATGTTGCTCGAGTTAAGAAAAGCGCGCAAAATCACTCGCCTTCGGCTCGTGCTTTCGCGCGCTTTTCTTAACTCTCGCAACATTCCCGCGTGTTTGGATCAGGCCATCCAAACACGGAAACCATAAAGTAATTGTATATTAATACTAGCAAAGTTAATACAAAGGTAAAATTATATTTATTTTCCGGATCGTTTTACAGCATGGACATGCTTAAAAAATGCTTTTTGACAGACAACTACAAATTTTAGTTGCCGAAAAACAATTTGTTTATTTTTAGTACAACATTTTAATATATTAATTATAAAAACAATTTTGACCGAATTAAGCCCAGGAATCGTCCTTATATAAACTGCCATTTAAAGACCATGTAAAGTCCGTCATGTAAACAAACACTTTGTTTACATTTTGAACTCAGTGCTACAGTTGTAAAATATGATTATAGATATATATTAATTATTATACTGAATTTTTAACACTTTTCTGGTTCGTTATGCTTGTAATAAAATGAATCCGCTAGAGATTCAATACAAGAAAGTTCAAAACATACGAAATATTAATAACATTCCAACGGTCGGGTCCCGACCATTGGAATGTAAACCTGCCAGAACGTATATGCGCAGAACGGACTTTACATGCTCTTTAAGCAATTTATAAGGTATTGTTTTTATATTATGTTTATAAGGACAAATTGTACGTTGTAGTATTTATATTTGTATATATTTTCGAAGAATATAGCTGAATGTAGCTCTGGCCAGTGTTTTCAAGTTTTTATGTTTACAGTATTTGTTTTTTCGCATTTTGGTCGGAGAAAAGTACATTTCGGGCTATATTATATATATATATATATATATATATATATATATATATATATATATATATATATATATATATATATATATATTGTTATATGCATTTTCAACTCGTGGCACTAAGTCCACTGAAGTAAATTCACTGTAGTGTATTTTACTGTCTTTAGTATCGATAGGGTCGATTTTTCAACTTTTTGGGTTGTGTTTTGAGTTTGAAAATTGTTTTCTCTACTTGGTTTGTCGCGGTCCCTGAATTATAGTTTGTTTTTTTTCAAATTGTAGTTGTTTTAAATGCATGCACGGTCAATTTCGGGCTATATATGATTATTGAAAAATAGTAGCCAAGCAATGTCAGAATATTCTTACTCCTACCTTCGCATCAAGTAAAATATCCCATTTCATACCAAATATTTCGTGTTTGGAACATGCCCACATTCGATCAAATTTTTATTCCGCTCATGATGAATCTTTAATTAAAGCCCTTATTTCCTTCATCAAATATATACAGAAAATAATCCAACAATGTCTTCGAACCATCAAGTTGTAAAAAAATGCAGAAAACATTTTTTACTATAGTCTTTTTCAGTTCTATTGTGCATGAACTTTCCATTTCTATTTTTGATGCCGAAGGCAGCACACTATTCTTAACATGAAGTATTGCGTTTACGTGGTCCAGTCGTTTTGGCCGAGTTATGTATAACCGAACGACAACTCGATTTTGCATATACGTATACCACTGAGCTGTATAATAACGATAACGATGCGCCAGCCTTCATAAAGATTATAAAAGAATTATAGATCGTGGGCAATGCGAGAAAAATAGTGAGAGAAATTGAATTAAGCTTCCTAATGGGGAACATAACGCTCTCTGATGGTCTAAAATCTAGTTGCCCGGATGTAAATTCCATAGATATCTTATATCTATGGTAAATTCACATTCTGTGACATTACGGAGCGGGAAATTACGAAAATAATACAACTTTAAAAACGTCGAATTTTCTTGTTTTAGCAATTATAGCATAGTTCAAGCAAACTAGACTAAAAGCTCAAATTGAACAAGAGTACCTGGACTTTTAATGAAAGACTCAAGTTTTGACCAGTAGAAATGTTTTAAAGAGTTTTCTTATTTTTACATAATTATACCATAATTATATATAGACGTTGGCGTACGTTCAGAAGTGTCTTTCACTAAAACATAATCCTCCGTTTATGCAAATTAAATTGACTTCAAACACGCACATCGTACGTATACACTGGCGTTCACGGATGAAAACATATTCTTACAACTTTGTGAAACTCTTACAGCAATCAGCTAGAACTCAAAGGTTCTTAGAAATTAAATGTTGGTATATTGTGACTAACATCACAGCACGTGATGTTAAATCAGATGTCAAATCTTTGCATTTAAGATCCGTTTCCATAGTCACGAAAATCTGTCTTGAAATGAAAAGAGATCCTCGGTTGAGCGAGGAACGTCAAAAATCTTTGTTCCTATATTACTTAAAATTGTTAATTATTTGACGTATGCCTCAAGGATATCTGACATTGAAGAATATCAGTTGAAATTTCCTCACCCTTTTAACCATAACACTTGAAAGGATTATCATTAATCAATTTTCTTTTGTTCGTATAGTAAACCTCCAATATTTAGAACAATATACAAATATCAGAGAGCCTCCCGTGTTCACTCGAAACGTTTTCCTTTGTTCCCTTATTCCTAAAAAAGATTTAACCATGTTCATTTTTCCCTACCATTTTCTCGGCTTTGTATCCCCGTTACCATGGCCAATTTGAATTTAATCCCCGAGCCGGCGGAGCGAAGCGCCGTGCGAGGGTACTAATTCCGCACGGCTAATTATACCCGGGTATGTGAAAACATAGCGGAGTGCAAAGTTGTCCTCCATTTTGTCACAGAGTAGAGACATACAGAGACGTAACTGACCGTCGTAAACACTGCGGAAGATTACGTTATCATGTCGTACCCACTTTTTTTCAGGCGACCGGGCGAAAAATGATCAACTGCGCGTGCTCAGCAAGTTTAAAGTGAGTCATCATCAGATCGTCATCCAATCAGATGCATGTAGTAACTTGCCGAGCGTGCGCACAAAAAAGTGGGTACACTAGTTACGTCTCTGTATGTCTCTTCTCTGTGAATTTGTTTATGTCATGAACGGTTTTCGACGTTATGCGCATGCGCGAGTACAAACTCTGTCGAAGTAATTGTTTTCATTTTGAATGGACGCATTTTACTGTTTTACAGCAATTTTTTGTTTTAAATTTCGTTAAAAAGTTTACAAAAGTACAACACGTGACAAAATTGTCACGCCCAAAATTTATACAAATGTTTATTTTGTTAAAAATTTGTAATTTTGGGCGTGACAATTTTCGCATGTTCACAAGTTCATTGTACGTTTTTTATTATTGACACGGTTTCCAATTTACTATAGTTTCGATCTCGATAATACAAAAATGTTTATCTGTGGCCGAGTCTGGGGCCAGTTGTATCAAGCCCATTTAGCTTAAACGGTGGTTAAGCTCAAAACAGAAAACAACTAAGCAAGTCATCGATTTCAATTCAACAATCAAGCTAAACGTTTCAGTAGTGGCCGTGTAAAAAACGTGGCCGTACATATTAGAAATAATTCGTTTTATCAATTCATTAATTAGAATGATCATTTTATATGATAACCCGTTTATACTGACCTTGCATATAAATATCTAATGAAATACAAATTGTCAAACACAAAAACACTGGTGGTCATCGAGGTTTATGACGATTACGGCTGATTTGTAATTTATCCATTCTTCTTATAATCGTTGTTTACAATAAATTGCAAAAATAATGCCCAAAATTCCAAATGCACGCAGTCAAAAGTGATGTGAAATTTACAAGAAATCTCGTGAATACAAAATTACTTATGTTAAACAAATATAAACTCTGAAAGTCCAGATGTCGCCTTCCCCCCCTAAACACGTGATAAGTCAATGCCATCTACTTCCGGCTGGTCGAAATTGACCAGCCGGAAGTATGTCTGCTGCCAGATGTTAGAAGTCTTTCTTTCCTCCTCTCCCCCTCAGCGGTACGTCATGAAACGTACAATATAGATGTACAATATATAGATGTCCACAAAGAGAGACTTGGAGCAAGTCTATGAGAGCACAAGTTTCAAACTTAGTAGTTATAGTAGTTGAATATTCCAGCTATGTTTGTGAATGAATTGTTCTCGCAAGGAGATATTTACCATGTCTTTAGGAAATGGGGCCCATATATGATTTCTAAACTTATTAAATGATGCTCCCATTATGCTTTGCACGCTTAGAGTTTAGAGTTTAAGAGGCAGTCTCTGTAAAAGCGGTCCACTGCATTTCGGATCAGAAAATAATTCTCTCCCAAACTTTTACCGTGAAATAGCACATACCAGTGAGTTATGAAACTGACTTTGGTTTTTCAATTTTCATAAAAATAATTTTTTTACAGCGCTTTAGCTCCAGGCGACCGTGTTCGCTGAATTTGCACTTTTCGTCGACTGAAAATTACACATATTTAAAACTTACAGCTCACGGAATATAGAACTTTGGACCATGATCTTTTTCTCAGTCTTGTTCATTCATTTAAGTGCAAAATTCATGCGAAATTTTGAATGTTGAGAGAAATGCGGGGGGAGGAAAAAATACGCAATGATACTCGTTTTACGGCCTTCTTAAAATCACGACAAACTGACCCTCAGAAAATAGCTTTGATCTCCTAAGTCCACCACTAAAAACCTAAAGCTTCTATTCCAATCTACTAATCTAAGGATGTATAAAAAGGATTGATAAAATTATTTAGATTCCGCACAACAACCTCGAACTTTCTGTGTTTTTAATGCAAATTACATTTAGTTAGGCGGTAAATATAAACTGTATACGTAATGAAAGACCGTTATTTGCTTCAATTTTTATCGCATTCGGATCAGTTTAAAGCAGTAAATTTTTCTTATTTTCGAATTTAAAGTCCAAGAAATTTACTACTGAATGGTGCCGGACGGCTTTGCTAGCTGAAGTGTTTTCTTGTTTGTGCAAAATACTTGGCTGTTTATTATGCAAGCTTAATATTTTACCAAAATAGAATTTCAAAACAGCAATTCCGTTTTTTTTACTCAGTTCGAGTTCGGATAAAATCTTGTTAGAAGTATATACAAATTTATTATATACACAAGGTCTTGATATGAGGTACTCTGCAATCTGATTGGTTCTCTACTAGCAGGATATTAGCTCATATCTTGCTAGTAGGGAAAAACAAAATGGCGGCTCAAACTGAATTTCCGACATTTTGCGAACGAGAAAATGGCAAGTTGTTCGCTTTTTATAGCCTTATAACAGGATTAAAAACACAGCGAAAAAACTCCAACAAATTGTTTGAAGGTTAGCAAATGAATTTTTAAAATTTAGAATGGTTAAAAATATAGTTTTTTGAAAAAAATACTTGGCCGAAAGAGTTTTTTATAAAAACATAAAAATTAATAGAAAAATATTGAAAATATCCGAAAAGCAAAGTCTGTGAATTCAGACCTTGTGTATATAAGAAAACTCACTCTTGTCGAATACGAGCGATAGCTGATTCGGCGCTACGCGCCTCATCGGCTATCAGCTCATATTCGACTCGAGTTCGTTGAATAACTGTTAAATATCCGATATTCTTACATCACTTAATTGATTTAACGTATGAAAAATAACCAAAACACATGTGCATATACCACGACGAAATCGACCGATCTTACTGAACGTGACTTAATTTATATTTTAAGGCTTAAGGCAGCAAGTGATATTATAATTTTTAAAACATTTTGCACTTTTATTTTAATATATTCTACATAGCAACCTCGAACTTGCTTTTTGTTAATTTATAAAGCCTGACATGACACATTAAGACATAAAAATAATTAGAACTATAATCTAGTATTTACCTGAAGTGACGGGCGACTTCTAGAATGTCATTATTAATTATTCTTTCGGAATTTTTTTAGCGTATAAGACTGAGTGACCTATTGCCCCTATGGCCATGATGAAAAATCAAGGGTGGGTAGTAAAGAAGTAGTTGTAGTTCACTACTGTAGCGAACTACAATTTTCAAATAGCCAGTAGTTTTTTACTATACTTTCTGTAAAGATTGCAGCTCTCGAAACGCCACATTCCGCAAAAAGCTCTGAAAACTCTAAAAAACATATAAGCCATGCCTTCTGATTGAATCTTAAATTTAGACTTTTAAGTCATTAATGTGTTGTTAACTAATTAATTCGTCTCATGCTTACAGGTAAACTACGTGAAGCGTTCCTCTTTTGACTTCGTAACTCATTTGGAATTTTCCTCATTAGCTTTGCAAATTTGAAAAAATCTTTGCAAATCCCTTGAGCGAATTTGCAATGTTCCTATCGGCTGTTGCAATATTCCAAACTTCATTTTAAATTTTCCTAACTTCCTGTTTTAGGCCGGTTTACACGACCAGTGTTTTGGGCACGGCACCCCTAAAAATGGGCACCCGTGCCCAAAATTTTAGGCACGGCACCTCTGCCTTTTGGCGTGTAAACGTGACAAAAATCGGCACCGGTGCCGCAAAATTTAAACGTGCCGAGACATTCTCACGAGGTAGTCTCGGCACGTCTAGCAAGGGGTGCCGTGCCCAAATTTCGAAAAAAATAAAAAATGTGTTCGACATCGAGCATGCGCAAAACAAATTGTCCTCTTTCCAACATGGCAGCAAGCGGCGAAAAACTACAACTTGCCAAAAATTAAAAAAAAACAAAGTTAAAAAACAAATTTAACACAGAATGTGAATGTTGCTCTAGTTGACTCGGAAATTTTGATATCACTGTTCGTCTCTGAATAGAGCAGTAACTAGATCGTAGCAAATAGCTGTCGTTCGATGCGTCCATACCTCTCAAATTCGTGGCGGGTGAATACAAGATGGCACAACACTATGCGAGAAAACAACTCCTTTCGTCTTTAAGGGCCTGTTCATATGGGCAAAGGTTATCCCGGTTAACGAGAAAACTTTTCGACTAGCCAAATATACTTTTGTTCTGTTCACATGCATGGAGAAACGTTATTCCGCTTACCGGGTAAAGTTTCCGGCTGTGACATAGCACTGAATATCAATTGAATTGAAAAGTTACTGACACGACAGAAAGCTATCCTGCCAAGCGGGAACTAGAGTTGTGTTCGTATGGGAAAAACATTATCACTTGACAAGCGAGATCTCTGTACGTACACGGGAAAACGTTTTGTAGTCTTATATGAATGCAGTGTAAACTATTAACTTTTCATATTATTTTCATACCAAGGCGAGATCTCGCTTGTAAACTTTTCGAAAAGTCGTTTCACTAACCAGGATAACTTTTGCCCATATGAACTGGCCCTTAAAGTACGTTCCTAGTATTGAATTGGTTTTCCCCTCGATTTTCGGCTCATATAATATTCTTCTTCGTTCCAATAAATATAAATATATAATTCTATTTCTGGCCGGCATATTTATTCTTTAAAATATACCGTCGTAAACGGAAAATAGAGCCGGGTGCCGTTTTCCGATGGGCACGCACTGAATATCAATTGAATTGAAAAGATGCTGATACGACAGAAAGTTATCCCGTTAAGCGGTAAAGTTGTGATATGGAAAAAACATTATCCCGGTCACCGAGATCTGGTTTGTCAACAAGCGAGATCTCGTGAAAACTTTTTGTCTCATATGAACGCAGTGTAACTTTTCATATTATTTTCATACCAAGGCAAGATCTCGTTTGTAAACTTGTCGAAAAGTTTTCTCGCTAACCGGGATAACTTTCGCCCATATGAGCTGGCTACTTTTCTAGTATTGAATTGTTTTTTCCCCTCGATTTTCGGCTCATATAATACTCTTCTTCGTTCCAATAAATATAAATATATAATTCTATTTCTGTCCGACGTATTTATTCTTTAAAATATACCGTCGTAAACGGAAAGTAGAGGTGCCGTTTTCCGATGGGCACGGTGCCTATCATAAAAGTGTGTTTACAAAATGTTGTCGTGTAAACGAGTAAATAGCGAAGTGGCGGTTTTGGGACGGTGCCCATTTTCAGGGGTGCCGTGCCCAAAACGCTTGTCGTGTAAACCGGCCTTTAATTTCCTAACTTCCTGTTCTGTTCTGAGCGTTGTTATTGGTCGATTATTTTTGTTAGCCAATTGCAACGCCTAGAACAGAACAGGAAGTTAGGAACTTGTAACAGGAAGTTAAGAACTTCTAACAGGAACTGAGGAAAATTTTTTTGGCTTTTAGCAACATTGCAAATTCCCTCAAGGGATTTGCAAGGGAATTTTTTAAGTTGCGAAAGTAATGAGGAAAATTGCAATCAATTTTGAAACTCAAAAGAGGAACGCTTCACGTAGTTTACCTATCTGATGTCGATTTCATCGGTAAAATAGGCCTACAAAGCTTGCATAATAAACAGTAAGTACTTTGCACAAACAATTTAGTTTTAGGCACCATTTAGTAGTAAATTTCTTGAACTTTAAATTCGAAAATAAGAAAAATTTAATGCTTTAAATCCGAATGGAATAAAAACCAAACACAATACTAAAATGCGGTGCCCGCTGGCCCCGCTTACAAATAAAACTTTCGGCGTTTCCGCCTTCATGCACAAGTCAAGTAGAGTTATAATTCTCCTGTCGGCCGCCAGTTGGTCCGTACGTCAGTGGCGTAACGTTATATCAGGGGGCCCCCGGTTCAAAATTTTCGAAGGCCCCCTAGTATAGAAGTGCCAAAGGTACGAGTCGAGCGCCGTATATGCACGAGTTTTCTAGGGGGTCCAGGTCATGCTCATCCGGAAAATTTTTAATCTAGACTCTCTGAAATGTCATTTCCTGGACTTTGGGGAGAGATTTTACAGAATTCTGATGGTCATAAAACGACATTGTAACATATCAGAGGCCCTGACCAATGTTTTTGCTCTATCGCCTAAGCCTGGGGGGCCCCATTTAGGTTGGGGGCCCCCGGGTTCTCCCGGTCTGAGCCCATAGCAGTTACGCCACTGCCGTACGTTAGGATCAAAACTGCGTTTTAAAGCCTTCGACATAAAATTTTTTGTCTCAAAATACAGCCGTCAAATTGAGGAGAAAAGTGAGACGAATCCACTGACATACGGCCGAAAACAAGAAAACCAACAATTCCGAAATTATCAAGGATCAAACTTACTGCACTTTTAATTATAGTTTAATAATTTTGAGCGATTTGTCAACAATACAATTTCGCTTATTAAAGCTGCACATTAAAACCTTCAAAATATAATATTTTTGGCTTAAACTACTTGCAAAATAAAGAGAAAAGTGAGACTAGCCACTGCTATACGGCCGAAAAAGAGATCAAAGGCCTTCGAGGCCGACTCACGGATGAGATCAAATTAATTAAAGGGGGATATGATTTACAGCAGTTTTTTACAAATGGGAACCGTGCAAGGGCAAGGACATTATTTGGTAAAACACAACATAATATAAAATGTTCCCGAACTGGGGCGAAGATCTTACAGGTTTAAACAGTTTAATTTTAACGACATCCTCGATTTTAACAATAAGAGACCGGTCATCATTTATGGAAGGGGGGGGGGAGGGAAAAAATAAGGGGGGGGGGCATATGTAGAAATAAATGACTAGAAGGGGGGGGGCTATTAAATTTTTTCAAGAAAATGACAGGGGGGTTGCAATTAAACTTGAAGGAATTTGCTTAATAACCTGGTATCCATTTGGTTGTAAATGTTGCAACTAAATCATGGTCACTGATGTGAAATAGTCTGGATTCATCTTGTCTTGTGTGTGCTGTATGCAAATCAGTCTTTACGGATTGCAGACTAGTTAAATTGACAATGTATTATTACATCAGCTCTTGATGTGGTTAAATACATTTAAATTAAGCAGTTAACGGCGTTTGTATTATGCAGGCCACATCCGCTGAAGGGAGTCTGTGACGTCATATCGATCAAAGGGGGTTGTTTCATGCCTTGTGATCAGTGCTTGGGTCTGGGTATTCATTCTGCCATTGTATGCTTTGCCTAGCTGCAGCAAGTTTTGCGCTTCGATACCTTTTCCCGACCCACCCACCCATGTTCATTCTAAAAGATTTTATCTGGTAGCTAGTATATGTCATTTTATTTTATATAATTTTAAATCTCACATAAAATAGGATGTATAGACCACTATACATTGTATTTCGCAGGTATGCCTTTGCAGAATTGTCATTGCTATCTCCTTTTGCTGCTAATTTTACTGATTGTTGCTCTCATTGTTGCCGCGCAGCTGCTATGGCAATACTTCGTACCATCAAGTCTAGTTGCAGCCTTAAACATGGTTACAATCGCCCAGACCAAATGGAAACCTGATTTTAGTGTTATATATAAAAATACTCCTCTTTTAATTATAATTTTCTGCTAATAAATATATATTTTTGGTCGACGTTAATATCTTGCCAGTTCCATATTCTTATTTAATAATTAATACTATAACGCCTGGGTATCCCCATTTGACGAGTAAAAATGAAAATGGGGGGGGGGTCAAAGAAAAATATTCTAATATGCAGGGGGGGCCATCATTAAATTTCTGCCATTTAGGGGAGGGGGGCTTTCAATTTTAAAAATTTAGAAAAGAAAAAATTCCCCTCCCCCCCTTCCATAAATAATGACCTGTCCCTAACCAATATCAACAGTCTTGAAAAAACAATCTGATAGATTATTATAAAACTACACACCATCAAAGCAAATCTATATAAAAGTACAATAACCGTAGCTGTCAGGTGTGTATAGTGTTCAACAGAATAATTATAAGTATAAAGCTGTACCTAATACAGTCAGTATCAGTACATCCAATGACTGTGGCTTTCCGATATGTACAGTGTTAAACAGACTGACAATTTAAACATGATAACTATAATAAGTATAAAGCTGTCCCCAATGTAATATATCAAATGACCGTAGCTGTCCGATCTACAGTGTTGAACAGGACAATTTAAACATGATAGCTATAAGTATAAAGCTGTAACCAATACAGTACATGCTGCATCAATGACCGTAGCTGTATGATGTACAGTGTACAGTGTTGAACAGAAAAATTTAAACAGAACAACTATAAAACAGCACCCTTATTGGTACAACGGTACAGGTAGCTGTCCAATGGCAGTACAGTGTTTAAGTAAATCCAGGTGGTAATGCTGCCTCAGTGTCCAATATTCTTTTTCTTTTTAGACCATTTATAATTGTTACCAAACTGTGAATAAACATAAATATCTACATTGAAAAGGGAATGGCTGCAAAAATTTCAATATCAGTCCCCCACACACCACTGTTCCTCATGTTGCTTGTGGCTAAATAATGATCTACTGAACTATTCATATATGGTCTAAGGACATGTTCTATACTGTTCATGTGATCCACTATTTTTTGTCCTAAAATCATGTGGTATGTTTGTCTACCGGTTAAAATATACGACAGTGCTCTAAATAAACAATTGCCATCCCCAGTAATCCGACAGAGTTTCGTTGGATTAACTAGTGGTTTTGATGTTGTTTCATTGCGTCTAAATATAAGTGGGACATTCATCAAAGAGCATAAAGGACAGCTGAAATTCTCCTGATAGAGGATAAAAATGAAGCGATTTATCGATACCCTGCTGAGACTCGTGCGTGCCAGCTGATACTAGGCTACAGTGCAAGCGCAGTCATGAAATATACAACGGCAACGTGACTTTAATACCAAGATTTTGTGTCGTGTTGCTTCAAGTAAGACAAATATGTCCTTTGTATTCCGTGACAGCTAAAACATGAATTATTTAAATAACATGATTAAATTTGGTAAACAAAAAACTCTTTCAATCGACAGAAACTATGGAAACAGTGTTGAAACGGTGTTGAAACACAGCTGACAGAGGCGCTCGAAAGGCACCAGAAAATGTCAACACTTGTATATATATTGAACAAAATATTGTTAATATTTCAGCTAAAAGGTAGATCAGTGTGTTAACAGCAGATCTGTTGGGTGAAGTAGAAAAACAGATAACAATTAAGTCAACTAAACAAAAACGAAACACTCACCTTTTAATTTAACATACGCTTGTCAAAAAGTCAAAAGTTGAAAAGAACGTGAAGCGTGCTCCAGCCCAATTTTCGGTTCCAAAAGACCCGTTCGCAGGCAAACACTGCGCGCAAAGCAGGCTGGTCATTTCCCATTGTTTAACTGCCCCCACTCAAGTAAACCACAAAGACTCACAGATGTTGCTTCGCAACATCCGTGAGTCAAAAACCTGCAACAATACGAAGTTATCAGGGTCAAATGTATTGCATTTTTAATTAGTTTAATAATTATGAGCGATGTGCGGAACAATACAATTTCGCTTGTCTTTCAAAGGCCATAAATCGCTAGAATACTGTTGTTTAGTAATAAATTTGACATCCGTAAATACAACTTTTCACGCTGATTCGAACAGTAGCATTTTTGTCCTTATTGGGCGCATAAAACCAGAAATAAAGCCTAGCAAACAGTCGATCATGAGAGTACCGACAACAACCAACAAATTCCGAGCACGTGCAAGGATTTAGGAAACGTATTGATGGTGATTAAGGAAACGTATTGATGCGAACAAACTAACAAACGGACCGACAAACTAACAAACGGATAAACTAACAGACTCACAGGCAGAATATAACGCGGTGCCCAAGTTTGAGCACCGCAAATGAAGCAAATAACTGTCTTTCATTACGGTTTATATTTACCGCCTAACTAAAATTAATGTAATTTGCATTAAAAACACAGAAAGTTCGAGGTTGTTGTGCGGAATCTAAATAAAAAGCGCAAAATGTTTTTATCAATCCTTTTTATACATCCTTAGATTAGTAGATTGGAATAGAAGCTTTAGGTTTTTAGTGCTGGACTTAGGAGATCAAAGCTATTTTCTGAGGGTCAGTTTGTCGTGATTTTAAGAAGGCCGTAAAACGAGTATCATTGCATATTTTTTCCTCCCCCCCGCATTTCTTTCAACATTCAAAATTTCGCTTGAATTTTGCACTTAAATGAATGAACAAGACTGAGAAAAAAGATCATGGTCCAAAGTTCTATATTCCGTGAGCTGTAATGTTTTAAATATGTGTAATTTTCAGTCGACGAAAAGTGCAAATTCAGCGAACACGGTCGCCTGGAGCTAAAGCGCTGTAAAAAATTATTTTTATGAAAATTGAAAAACCAAAGTCAGTTTCATAACTCACTGGTATGTGCTATTTCACGGTAAAAGTTTGGGAGAAAACTATTTTCTGATCCGTAATGCAGTGGACCGCTTTTACAGAGACTGCCTCTTAAGGTTTTGCAAGGACAACCTATTACGCTGAATTACAAGGTATACGATTTACAAGGAAATGTATCAAAACAACACGCCTGCTCAGGCGTTAACACTGGCCTGAAAATGGCAACTTTCGTGGTAGGGTGCAATGTGTAGTAGAGAAGTAGATAGGGATACAGGAGGTCTGGACCATATAAATACAACCAATAAATACATTCATAATCAGCAACTATCAACCAAAATATACTGACCAAGACGCCTGCTTTCGTAGGCGCACCCTCCGGCTATGGGCAACTCAACCTGACAAGCCAGGCCCACTGTAACTGATCATCAACTATCAACCGTAAATAATGATGGGCCAATAATAGCGAAGAAATTATATAGTCCTTGATTTTTAATGCCATTGTATGGCTCGTTTCAGGTGCTAAAGAGTTCATAGACATAGACGATTCTTCTAAAACATATGCCAATTTGCTTCCATTTATAAGATAAACTGATCCCAACCCCAAGCCCTTCTCTAACCCCAACCAGTAAAAATTTAATAAACAATTTGAGAATTAAAAAGTGTGGGGGGGGGGGGGG